>JAADVZ010000235.1:0-38519 GCA_023335925.1 Pythium phragmitis | reverse complement strand
CCCCCCCCCCCCTCGCGATCAGAGCCTAGCGCTTGTCTCTGTGTAGTTGCATGGCGCCTACTCTCCTTTCGAGTCACACACAGCTTTGAGAAATAAGATATCTCCATGAAGTAGTATATTGGCTTACCCGCAATAACTGAATGAGACAATAAATTGGAGTTGGTGAAATGGCTCTCTCCAAGCCCAGACAAGTACAGTGGTCCGCAATAAATTGAATGCGACAATAAACTGGAGTGAAGACAGAGTGATGGTCGAGTGGAGCCGATCCCCCAAAACGAAAGGCGACAAATGGTGCTGCATCGGTGGCGGTCTTGCGTTCCGCTGCGCGCGCGCGTGGCGCTGACTGCGCTTCGCCATGCGCGCGCAATCGCTAGTGCAAGTGACGCGGCGGTGGTAGTGCCGCCGTACCGCGTGCTGTTCTTTGGCACGGACGAAGTGTCGCTCGCGACGCTGCGCAGTCTGCACGCCAACAGGTCTGCTTACTCGAGGCGGTCGATTGTCCTGGACTCACTCATGCATTCTCCATTTGGCTGGCAGTCTAGAGAGCGATCCGACCGTGCGGCTGGTGCGCGACATCACGGTGGTGTGTCCGTCGGACCGGAAGGTCGGCGGTGGGCGCGGCCGCGCCGACGGCTTTGCGCCTGTGCCGGTCAAAAAGTTTGCCGTGAAGCATGGTCTCCCAGTCATCCAGACGCCACCGCACGTGTACGTCCCTGATGATCCCTACGTCCTTTCCGAAGGGAGCTCTTACCTCTTGGCGTTGGAAAAAAACGAACACGTAGGAAGTCGCTCAAGCAGTGGCGACCCGACGAGCTCGCGTCCGAGCGCTTTGACGTGGGCGTGGTCGTGTCGTTTGGGTACTTTCTGCACGAGCACTTGCTGGCGCCACTCGCCATGGGCGCCATTAATATGCACCCGTCGCTGCTGCCCAAGTACCGCGGGCCAGCGCCGATCCACCACGCGCTGCTGAATGGGGACGAGACCACAGGCGTGTCGGTCATTGAGATTGACCCCAAGGCGTTTGACGTCGGCCGCGTGCTGCTACAGCGGCGTGTAGCGATCCCCGCGGAGACGACACTGGCGCCACTGGCGGCGCTGCTGGCGGACCAAGGCGCGCAGTGCGTGCTCGAGACGCTGGGAGATCTCGCGCAGCGCAAGACGGTGGCGGTCGTGCAGAACGACGCCATGGCGATCCACGCGCCCAAGCTCAAGCTGCAGGACGGCTTCTTGACGCTGCAAGAGACGGACGACGAGATTTACCACGTGCGTTTGCAATAGAGAGACAACTGCTGGAGAAGGAGAGCTGACGCTGTGGGGGACCTCTATTTGGAATAGCGATGGCAGGCGCTGAGTGACAGTGTCGGCGTGACCGTGCGGTTCAAGGACAAGGACGTCAAGCTCGTTGAGATGCGGCGCCCCACGCGCGAAGAGCTAATGGCTGGTACTGCATACTGTATACCCTACTCTAGAGAAGCGGGCTGATGTCATGGACTCACAAGCGACTGTGTTTGGCTGCAGTGTGTGAGGAAGAGCGTCGCGTGTGTGCGAGCCTGGGGCAGCAAGACTTGTTCCCTCCGGGGTCCTTTTTCTTTGACAAGCAGCGCCACGGGCTCTGGCTCAAGTGCGCTTCTCAAGGGCAAGATCAAGCCGCCAGTGCATGGCTCTTGGTCACGAAACTGCAACAAGCGGACCGCAAGGTCGGCCTCGCGATTGACTTCGCCAACGGATACCGACTCAAGCGATCGCTCCAGCAGTTCGAGCCCGTCGCTGCCTAACCTAAGCAGCCAGCACTAAAAGCGGTGTTTCAACAGTGGCAGGAAGATAGAAAGGGCTGTTGGTTTTCCAATAGTCTGCTGGTCCGTACGTGGGTCGGTGTGGTTGGTTTGGTGTGGTTTACGCGACGATCGGCGTGGCCGCGGGCAGCACCCTCTCGGTCGTGATCGAGCGGCTCTTGCGGCGCTTCACTGGCGCTGCCCACTGCTCCAGCCAAAGCGCAATCTCCAGTTGGCCTTTGGCACGCGCGCGCGAGGCGATCGCCGGCGAGTACGTCTGCGGGTACGCGGTGATGAGATACTGGACCAATTCGAAATGGCCCTTGACAGCCGCGCCATCGAGTGCGGCCGGCGAGCAGCCTTCCGAGCGGTTCTTGTGGAGATACGCAACCATGGCCATGTCGCCGTTTGCCGCGGCCGCGTCCATGGCCGCGACCGTGCAGCCCTCTGTGCGGTTCTCATGGAGGTACTCCACGAGCGGTAGGAACCCCTTGCTCGCGGCCGAGTCCATGGCCACGGTCGTGCACGTGGCTCCACGCACTGGGTGGTCCGTGAGGTACTGGACGACGTCCAAGTGGCCGGCGAGACACGCCGAGTGGATCGCCGCGACCGAGGCCTGATCGCCGTCATACGGCGGGTCCAGACCGTGGCGATGAGCCACGAGCCGCTGGATCGCCTCGAGATGGCCTCGTGACGCCGCAAAGTCGATCGCACGGAACGAACTCGGAAGGGTCTTTGCGAGCAAGAGCTCGAGCACGTCCATGCGGCCGTGGAGCATGGCATACTCGACGGCATAGGTCGCTGTCTCGACCGGACGATTGGCCAAGATCCACTGGATGCAGTCCAGCCGCCCGGCGTACACGGCACTCGTGAGTTCATTGCGGGGTTCGCCCAGGAGCTGCTGGCTATGGAGCCATTCCAGTGCCGCGAGGTCGCAGTAGTACACGGCGTTGGTGCCTTCCCAGCTTGACCAATCCAGGAGCCCGTGGCGGCAGAGGTACTGAATCACGGGCAATTGGCGCCGCTGCAGCGCGAGGTACACGCTGTCGCCCTTGACGATGCAGCGGTCTTTTTGCTCGCGTGTGGTCGAGAGGAGGGGCTCGAGGTGCGTCTCGTAGAGCCACGTGACGACGGCCAAGTGGCCAGCGTCCACGGCAGCCGTGAACGCCGGCACGAGCAGTCCCGAGAAGTCCGTCCAGAACGGGTTCTCTGGATCCGAGGCCCATGCGTATTCTAGCACATTTACGTGGCCATTGTCGGCGGCCCGCAGCACACCGGCGGCCGTCAACTCGCACTGGAACGTGGCACGTAGCTTCTCGAGGATCGTGGCACTGCCATCGATCGCCGCGTCGTCCATGGCGCTACTCGTGGGGGGAATCCCCAGCCACGCGACGATCTCGAAATGGCCCTTGGACGCCGCGGCGTTGGCGACAGCGAGACCCAGCGACACGCCGTGCGCTTGCATGGTCTGGATCGTGGCGAGACGGCCCTGCTGGGCGGCGAGCAGCGGCAGCGAGCGGTGTGCGAGCAGCCCCAGCCGCTCGAGCAAGAGCTCCACGATCGCCCAGTGCGCTTCCGTTACTGCTGGGTCATTGGCTGCCGTCGGCGTCGCCGGGCCGTTCGCGACCGTCGCGACTCGCTTGGCGAGCACCACGAGATCCATGGGTTTGGCCTTCTTGGTCGGTTGAGATGAAGCGGACGGCGACCGCTGGTCGAGCAGCCAGCGCACGATACCGACGTCGCCGCGGAGCACGGCCTCGCGCAGCAGCAGATCGTGATTGACCTGTGCGCCGTGCTGCTCCAAGGCAAAAGCGTAGAGCCATTGGACTGTTGGCAGATCTCCTGACGCGATGGCCCATTGGACGACGTCCCAGCGCGACCGCATCGGGTGGATGAAGGCGGCAAGACACTGCACGAGCGGAATACTGGCCGAGCCGATGACGCGCTGGAGCGTCGTCCAGACCCACTGGTGGACCACGAGCGGATCACCGGAAGTGGGGAGCTCTCGAGAGAGCACGCGTTGCAGGAGCGACGCCGAACCGCGTGCGAGTGCGTCGTCGCGCGAGAAGCGAGGCGACGCGTCGAGAAACGACGAGATGCGAGGGGCGTGGAGAGCGAGTCGCGGCTCATGGTGGCCGATGAGCGACACGGCCGTGGTCGGAAGCTGGGCCATTGCTGGCGGGGGCGAGAGAGAATGAGAGATTGTGGCGGAGAGGGAAGCAGTGGAATCAGCACTGGACCGTGGACGCGGAGGGGAAGAAGAGGAGTTTTTTTTTTCTCCCGGCGACAAAAGAAACAGCGGCCCGTGCCATGGAGCCACTCTAGCGTCATTCCGGACAATCCGGAACCGGAATGGTGGTAAACCCAATGGGATGGGCAACTTTTTCACGCCAAAATACACCAGGCGCTTCAAGAGAAGGAGGGGCGGTGGAGACTCCAGAAGGATCCCATACGCATGGTATCCGCCCTATCCAGGCAATGCGGACATGGTCCGGAAGATGCGGCCATGTTGGGATTGGGGAGTCTCGACCATTATTATCGCTCGAGCTGATATATTTTTGAACCGTTTCAAAAACGACATTTTGGTCTCACTATGGGTGTCGCGGCACTGTAGTTGAAGTTTTTGAATGTTTTGACATGTTTTTAGTTTTCGTTTTTGGGTTGATGGGAAACGCTCCCAATACAAGAGAAAGAAACGGAATGTGCCGCTTCATGCCGAATCGGTACTTCCACGTTCACATTCGTGAAGTGGTACAGAGAAAGTGAAAAGCAGAAAAATCAAAGGAGGAAACGTGATCACATGACGCAGCAGCCCGACGAGGCCTTCTCCACGGGGCCGGACCGCACTATGTCAGCTGCGCGAATGAAGGCCGAGACGTGGCTGCGGCCTTTGAGGTCCCACTCGAGCGCGACGCAGTAAAAGTCGTCGGTGGCGCGGTAGCTCACGACGATGCCCGTGCCGTACGGCGTTTGCACGACGTCGCCACGCGCGGCCCGGAGGGGCTTCAGCACGGCAACCGGCTGGAAGTAGCCGCGAATCTCGAGTTTTTCGACGAGTGCGTGGCGAAGCGTGACCACGTGGACGCCGTCTTCTGGTCGCACTTCGACAAGCAGACCCGAGCCAAAGTTGGTTGAGACCGGTGCACCGAGTTCGCCACGCACGGCGTGGGCCAGCGCCATCGCCTGAAAGTAGCCGCTGAAACCGCTCTCGAGTTGGACCGCATAAACGGCGTCGTGGACGCGGTACGAGGACACGAGACCGTTACCAAACGGCGTCGTGACCAGGCTGCCGGTGCTGAAAGCGGGGTCGCGAGGAGGTTGCCGCTCGACCATCGACCCATTCTCCGAGGCAGCAGTCGAGTTCCAGCCGCCGCGCAGGTAATTGAACGGGTACCCGAGTAGCTCGAGTGTGTTTCGTCGAACGCGGGCCGACGGGAACTCCGTCACGTCACTGTCTTGCACAAACGCGACGGCGCCAATCAAGTGCGGCGCATCCAGAATGACCTTGACGCATCCGTTGTACGGCTTGGCCATCGTCGTGTGGCCGACGCCGAACGGCGTGTCGAGTCGTCGAGACACACCTTCGTCGGCATACGGCACAATCGTTTCAATTGCGCTGCTCGAGCCGCTAAATCCATATCGAAACAACTGGAAAATACCACCACTGGAACTTGGTGGCTGGTCATTGCCAGTCTTGGTCGACAGCGAGAGCTCGTCCATTGTTGGCACGATTTCGCGGACGAACTGCTTGGTCAGGTACGCGGTTACGGTTTGCCCGCTCGCGAGAACCCAATCCGTGAGGTCGACCTCGTAGATCTGGTCCTCACCGCGGAACGAACGCACCACACCTTTGCCGTAGGGTGTCGCCACAGGTGATCGATCAAGAATCACGGACGCCGAGGCAGCCGTTGGTGTGGTAGCTGTGGCGCTCTTGCTGGAGCTCACCAGGCCAAGCCGTGAGAAAAAACTGCGGGATGGTGATGGGACTGCAATGCGCAATGACGCTTCCTGAACTAACACCAAGGCCTTGGTCATGTCCGCACGAAGTAACTGGACTTCGTACACGCGTTCGAAGGGGCGCATGCGAAGCACGTACGCGCGACCGAACGGTGTCTCCACGGCCGCACCAACATTGTAGAGTGGTTTGGGCAGTGTCCCCGACCCGGGGACGAAGGTGCTGAGCCGCTGGGTGATGTAGCCAATGCTGGATCGCACGCCCGCAAACATACGCGGAGACGCGTTATCGGCTTCAGTCGTGAGCCGCTTGGTCTGATAGATGGCGTCCGGAGTGAAGTAGCCGGTCATGGGCATGGCATTTGCGCCGCCATCAATCAACACGACATAGATTTCATCCTCGACGCGGAATTTCACAACCTTGCCGTCACCGAATGGCGTCGTTACGAGCGTATGCGGCGGATAGATGCGAGCGAGTGGAGCCTTGTGAGACTTCACATACTTGACCGTACTCTTCACAATAGGCGCGACATCACCAGCGACATATAGCACAAGGCTCTCTTCCGGCAAAAAAGCCTGGGCGCGGCGCTTCTGCATACTGCTGAAATCGATCAAGTCGACTTGGTAGATGGCGTCGACGCCACGGTACTTGCGAACAATGCCCTTGCCGAAAGGTGTGCGGACATCTGCGTTCACCTTGAAGGCCTGCGGACGAGTTACAAGGCACACAGTCTCGAGCTTTCCGATTTTGAGGAGTTCGTTCGCGCGGACGAGGTCGTCGTTAAGCAAAAGACGAGCCTTTTCTCGGTTGTCTGGCGTCGGCCACCCGGTGAGTTGCTCGAAATCTCTGACAGCATCCTCGCAGATCTTCTTCAAGCCAACCAGACGTAGCTTGCCCATACTGCAGGCTTCGACCGCTGCGCCAGCGTACGTGTTGAAGAACATGATGTTCATCTTGCGCCATTTTTCGATTGTTTCCTTGGAGCGGTACCCGTACGTCTTCTCGATCGGTTGCACGAGGTGGAAAAACGCAGCTTCCAGAGCGCCCGAGCCAAACTTTTCGACGATCAGCTCGGCCGCACGGACATCACCTTGGCCATTGTCACCAACGAAAACGTGGGTGAATTCTGGGTACAGTTGGTAGTACTCACCAAAATTCTCAAACTTTTTCTGCGCCATGGGCTCGAGATCTCCCTGCACCATGAAGGCGCGACCCGATTGCAGGCTGCCCGCAAGCATGGTTGGCAAAGTGTGCATGCCCTTGTTTTCGTACAGCGCCGCAAACTTCGCATACGATTTCTTCTCGGACACATCCTTGTACACGTGCGGGCGTGCCGACAAGAAGACAAGATTGCCGATGCGATCATCTGTCCAGTCATCCGGACCGGCGGTGCCCATGTCCAGTTCTCGGTAAAAGGGAAGCACTCCCGGATAGAGTGCGTGTCGTGGGTACCGCGTATCGATTCCGGCAGGATATCGACCACCAGAAGAGTAGAGCGTATCGTCGACATCGCTGAGCACCTTGCGCCACGCGAGCTGTCGGCGCGAGATCGATCGCTTTGTTCGGATCTGCATGTGAGCCGCTTGAATGCCCGCTTGCTTTCGAATGTGCTCCAGCACATCTTTGCGGATTGCAGGGTCTCGAATGTCGTGGTAGATGAGCTTGTGGATACTGTGGAAATCTCCCTTGCCGTCGCTGTACGTCTTGAGGTTGCTGAGGTCGTCACCCGACGTCTTGAGAATAATGTTCCGCACCCATTTTTCACTCATGGGGTGGGCGCTGAGTTTCATGACCATCAGCGCATCCAGCAGGATAGCACGGGATGTAACGCTGAGATCTGCGAGGCGCGTGGAGCAGAGCAAGTCCAAGATGAGCGTTCGGCTCATGTCGGACCGCACCTTGGAGTGGTCCTTGACCTTGTAGAACAGCAGCGCGAGGCGAATATTGTTAATGACGTAGTTCAGTTCATCCTTCGAAGACCCGGCCAAGATGCGAAAAATCTTCTGCTCTTGGGTCTTGACTTGGGCAAGATTGATCATGTTGTTAATGGTCGACGGCAGCACCATTCGGTCGATCCGCGTGACACACTCGGACACGAGGTTGGCCTTCTCTTCGGCCGTGGCCTTGTACTTAAATAGGTTTTGTGTTTGCAGTTCCGGCTGCACAAAAGAAGAATTCGAATCAGTCTCATGGCAAATAGCGTTCTCAATGCACAAGACGTACCGCTTGTCTCAGGCGCGGCTTGCGACTGATTTCTTTGCGATGGATGAAACGATCGAGAAAGTGGACACTTGACGTAAACGCGACGACCATGAACATGCCAATCGACGAGTTCCACCGTCCCACGGCGAGTGGCGAGTCGTGGATGTAGAACACGGCCGAGCTAAAGAGGAACGCTGTCATCGTCCAGAATCGGTTCTCGAACTCTTGTGCGTCATGCCACCACCAGCTGTGCTCGTTTGTGAGATAGAGGAAGACCATGTACATGAGCGCAAGCCACGACGCACACAGGAACGGTGCGTACGCGAAGAACGCCATGAGCAGCAGCGCCAGCAGCAGTACGAAGAACATGACGAACACCAAGGCCATGGGATTCCGCACGGGCTCCGAGTTTCCACTGGCGGCGCCATATGCACTGGCGCTTCCACCACTCGTGCCGCTTCGCGGCGGCGTGCGCGGGTTGGGACTGCGCGCGTTGGGGCTGGACTGCAACTTGAGTCGCTGAATCTGGAGAATCTGGTGGGAGGACGGACTCATCGGGGTGGATTTCATGGGCGATGCGCGTGGCGACGACGCAGTGGATCCGGGCGGCGTCACGGGTGATGACGAGCTCGACATGGCGGTGAACGCGTAAACGATCTTTTGCTCCGTGATGGGAAGAGTGGTGCTCATTGCTGGAGGACAAGATTCAAGGTGGACGTCTCTCCCCAGAGGCCCTTCGCACTCGCGATTTCGCGTGGCGGCGGACAGGCGGCGGCTTTCGCGTAGCGTGCCAGCGAGGGATTGGAAGCACGAGCCGGGGTGCCGACGCAGACGGACGCGGGCGCGCGGTTTCCCTTTTGCGCGCGAGCTTCTTCCACCGGCTTTCGCACCAATGGAAAGCAAAATGAGATTGGGGATTGTTGACCGAAACGTTTCTCCGTGGGTGTGCAGAATAGTACCCCCGGTGGAACTATTGACGGAACATTCGGCCTGACCGATGTCACTCACGCCTTTGTCGTGACGGACGTAGCGGTTAGGGGTGTAAGCGGCCCATAATAGGCACGAATCCTTGATGACGCCATGCGGGTTTGATCCTCTTTTAGCTGCATGAATGTATGGAAGCAGGTTCAAATGGGTCGAAAGAGGCCCACCCGTGAAAGAAAGATCGCCGAACTGGTGGCGCGAAATCTATCAATTCTATTTCGTCCAATCAATAGAGACTAGTTACAACCAGGCGACAGCTGGACTGACTATTTCCCGAACCACACTTGACCACCGAAGGCTGGTCATGACGCAACTCACGCAGCCAGCGCAGTCGCGGTTCTTCGCTTCCGGCAGGTGGCGTAACCGAGTCCAGTGGATGTTTGTTTAGTGGTCATTCCTGCCATTTTTGTGTCATGCATCTTGTTTGGCCTGGATTTATAGGCGAATTGCCATTGTTGCGATCTTATTCGAAAGATCTTTCCGACCCCAAAGCTCTTCGTGCATCGAAGATTCTCGGTTGCAGTTGCGAGTGAACCTATCTCCTCTCCCCCGTGATTCAACCTGGAACAGTATCATCATCCTCACTCGAAACATTTCGCCTTCACCGTCAGCGATGGGTGGGTGGGTGACGCTGTGCTGCTCTGTTTGGTGTCCCCACCGCAACGCTCCGACTCACAGCCGTATGATACTATTGTAAATGAGCATTACCGGAATTTGCTCATGGTGGTGTCATAACATATCCAAGGCTAGTACTAGTAATGTATAGCATTGCCATTTTCACTCACACTCGGACTCGCTAAAGGACGAAACAACGAGCTCTGGGTCATGTCGCGTTGAGACCTTGCATCTAGTTTGAGGAGTATTTACTGTATACGCACAGGAAGGCACAGCATTCATGGCACAGCGCCCGTGCATGAGCAGCCTTGTACAACTTCAACCGCCCAGTTTGATGGCGTCCACGCTTGGTAAAGATGAAGCCACTTTCGTTCATCCTCGAAATTGTCGTGGGTGCCAACGCGTCATGGCTGAACACAAGTGACGCAGCGTCCTCAGCAGTCATCACGCAGTGACACACCACCTTTATAAATTAATGCTAGCTGGTCTAATTGATGCACTTCAACTTGAACGGATTATTAGGGGTATCGATTCTAAAGGGGAATTTACGGCGGGCTACTATTGTGACCAAGTGATGCGATGGCCAACAGGCATCTGTGTCTTGGATGCAGCATGCAGGCCCGTGATGGCTGTTGGTGGACCGCGCCATGGAAGAAGCTCGAGCAAGAATGGCAAGCGACCAGCACACGCGCGCAACAGCATCTGACGAAGATCGCTGACAGCGTCCAGAAGACAACGTAGGTGACAGCACGACGCCCGAGTGATAGATCTTGTGCTGACCGTGTTGACTCTGGGCAAGGTATCTGGACGGCGAGCACTGGGGAGCGCTTTCCGACTGTGCTCTGTTGCAAGAGCGAGCGCTGTCGCGAGTATGATATTTGCCGTCCATTTTCAGTTCAAGAACAAATGCCTAGAGATCTGTGCTTGCGTTGCGTTTGGGTAGCTGCTCGAGCTCGTGCATCGGTGCCGGAAGCGACTTCACCATGACACCGACACTCTGGTGCGTGGAGCAGTCACATGCAACATATTGGGTGACGCATTTCAATTAACTGGCGTGCGCTTCGGTGCAGAGCGACATTGTGCGGCGAATGCGTGATCTGCTTTACGAGGAAAGTTCTCGTGTGAGCAGTTCCAAGGGCAATGACGAACGACTACGGCAGCGTTACGGTGCGTGCCTTGCACCCCACAGCAAGTTTTTGTGTGGGTAGGGACTGATGCGACTGTGGCTATAATATAGATGCGTTTCTCGTCGAGGTCGTGGTCATGTACGAGCGCGAGCTGGTCGCAAAGTCGCTCATCGCTGCGGATGTTGCGATTTGCGAGAAGCACGATACGATGACGCTGTACATCGCAGCGTGGCAGATGCAGCCGCACATTGACAGAGCCCGCATTGATGAGATCCACTTGCTGGTCCAGAACGACGCCCACTACAGTTAGCTTCACTTGACATAGTCATATGCCGCAGCTATGGGTTGGCGGATGTCCCTGAGTTCGGCTGGTGGCTTCAGCCCGAGTAACCTGATTCGGAATTTCAACCTCAATGCTTCGTGGCCGGAAATAACTCAGCGGCTCGCTTTTCTAGGTTGACCTGATTTATGTAGGTCCATATCACGACAGGCAGGCCAAACCCGTTTCCATAGCGATTCAAGAGAAACAGCTCGAAACGGGTTTCACGTTTCTCAGGACCGTATTTCTGATATACAGCTGTCCTCGTCAATGCTTGCGGGTAGAGTCCGCATGACATCCGCCCTTATCGGACTATGCACATATTTAAACGATACCGCAACCGGAAGGGGTGATAGTTATCCTACATTCGTACCTATAAACTTTTCAGGTCATCCCGAAATAAAGTGCGCTGGTCAAAACGGCCCTCTTTGGGTTCTCTCTGAATACGTACCAGTCCTCATAGCTGGTACATGCCCCACCGCTACCACCACGCGGCTCGGCTCTCTCCCTCTCTCCTTCGCGCGCTCACGCTAAGAAAGGAACGCCCGCTGGCCATCGCTCCTATTCCCGTCGTCGTTGCAACTCTCTTTTGCTGTGTCCAAGTCCCTCCCGCGCCGGCACATTGAAGCAGCAAAGTTCCGAGCCACGAGCGCTTTGTTAGTCATCGACCCGTAGCCCCACCGCCTCTCTGTGCTTGAGCTGAGACAGCCGCCGCCGCCACTATGGACGACCGTACCAAGCTCGTGCGCTCACCGACTTCGTCGACAGCCTCTGTGGGCAAGAGCTCCCGCTCCCTGCCGACCAACTTCCGAACGGGTGCGTCCAGCTTTGCGGTTGTTCTCATCGATACCTCGTCGGGCTGACTTTACCGTCTCTCTCCCTTTCTCTCTTTGGGTCCACTCTGCAGAGGAAATGCGTGGCTATTTGTTCAAGAAGACCCGCGACGGCAAGTGGCAGAAGCGGTGGTTCGAGACCAACGGCTGCTTCTTGACGTACTACAAGAAGCAGGGCCAGAAGCTGCTCGCGGCACTCAACCTGCCGCAGGTCGGCACGATCGCGCTCATGGGCGAGAACTCTTCTGGTACGTGGCGGGCGCAGTATTCGGCATAGTGACGGCAGGGTTCCTCTGAGCATTTGTCTCCTTGTAGATGGCCCGGGGCTCTTTACCATCGAGCTGAACGAGCGTGTATACACCATCAAGGCGCGGTCCCAAGAAGAAGCCGCCTTCTGGGTCGACGTACGTGCATTACACTGGATGGACTCCACTGATCAGGCCATCGGAAGCTGAACGCTGTTTCTGTGCTTCTGTAGGCGCTGCTGTGGCGCCAGGCCGGCGGCGTGGTCACACAGAAGTCGCCCGACGTCAGCCGCGCCGGCTCCATGTCGTCCGGTCTGAGCGACCCCTTGGGTGACGACCGCAGCTCCAAGGCCACAGCCAAGACTGGTACATCGTCCACGACCTCATCTGTAGTAGGCACGGCCCACGGCCACGACAAGGACCAGTTGTCCGAGGAAGAGGTCAAGAAGGGCGGCTGCGGCGCGTGCTGCATTATCCAATAGGGCGCAACGCTACGACGACACTGACACTTTTCCATCGCCATCATCTGTACTGTACCGATTCCCCCACTGTCAGTCAGCCTTCTCCCCCACAGACACCCGACGCCACCAAACTCTCCTCCATCGACACCTGCTACACAGAACACCGCTCACTCACGCACAGAGAGGCCTAGAGAGAATCGCCGCTTTCCGGTGATGATCCATCTATCTATTATACTACCAGTAGTAGCAATGGAAGGCGGTTCGCTTTTGGCTTGATTTTCTCCTGCTTTCCGCCTAGTACTTGCCGACGCCTAGTTCCTGCAGGTAGCTAGACGGGGAGGGCGCGTCTCCGCCCAACAATTTCTTGAGAATCTCGTTGGCGTCGCGTGCGCCGCCGCGTTTCATGAGCTCGTCGTAGAGGACCCTGCCCGCACGGGAACTCAGTGGGTCGTCCTGGAAGCGAGCGTTCCAAATGGCCGACGCAAACACGCGCGCATAGAGGTAACTGTAGTAGCCAGCGCCGTAGCCGATCAAGTGGCCAAACCGCGCGTGCCAAAACGTGCCATCAACGTGCGGCACGAGCGTGTGCTTGTTCTGGAGATGCTGCAGTGCCTGCGTGGTCGAGTCCCCGGGAACCGCGAGAGGCTGGCGACCAAAGAGCGTGAGATCGAGCAGCGAATACAGACACTGCGTCTGTGCGTCCATGGCAGCAAACATGTGCTTGCTCTGCTTGAGGCTGTGCATCATGTCGCGCGGAATGGGCTCTTGCGTCTTGTGATGGCGAGCAAATTCTCGGACGACGCGATAGTCCCACGCGAAGTACTCAAAAAGATGCGACGGCGTTTCGACGAAATCCAGCGACGCACGCGTTCCAGAGAGATGCTGAAACTCGGTACGTGAAAGCAGCGAATGCATCGCATGACCGAATTCATGGAAGAGTGTTTCAACTTCGGAATGGCTAGAAGGAAGCAGAGTTAGTATCAGAAGAATGAAACTCCTCTCATCCAAATAAGACTAGGTCTCCATGGGAACTCACTTGAGAAGCGACGGCGAGGACGGCGCTGGTTTGTTGAAGTTGCAGACAAGCGCGACGAGCGGCTTTTGGTATTCAGACTCACTGATCCGCTTGCCGCATCGGATCGTGAAATGGGCCGCATGGGTGTACTTGAACGCTCGCGGGTACAGGTCAAAGTAGATGAACCCGATGGTCTCTCCGTGGGCCGTTTGGAGACCGAGCTTTTGGACGTCCGGATGCCACGCTTCGTGCTTCTCCATGGGCAGCGAGCGAAGCTCGAGGCCGAAAAGCTCTCGGCAGATGAGCGCGAGTCCGTCGAGACATCGTTCCAGTGGGAAATATGCGGCAAGCACGCGTGAGTCGATGCGGTACTGTTGCGCCTTGACCATGCCCATGTAATACGGCAAGTCCCACATGGCGATGCCGCCCGACGAATTGCTGCTCTTGCCTTCATGCACCTGCTTGGCTGCAATCAGCACCTGCATTTCTTGCTGGGCCTGCGGGGATAATGATACACTCTTTCAGTACAACCGAAGGTATCCGTTCATGTGTGTGGAGCGGAATCAAACCGACTTTGGGCATAAGCTGATCTGACAGGCTGGACACGAACGACTCGACCTCGTCTGGGGAGGTCATCATGCGGTCACTGAAGAGTATCATACAAAAATGACCATCATTGGAACAGAAAGGACGCCACAGATAGATCTCGTACCTCATTGCGAAATGGGCAAACGATTCAAAGCCAAGATGCTGAGCGAGGTCGTGCCGCGTCCTTCGCAATTCATCCAGGATCTAGAGACACGGAATCCCACGTCAGTCATCTCCGCATCCCCCTTACTTAGTATATGGTACCCTCCACAACTACGCACCACCAGATTCTCTTTCGCACACGTGTTGCCCTTGATGTACATTTCCTTGCGCACGTTGGCGTCGCCCACCCACTTGAGCACCGTGCTCATGACGTGGAGATCCGTGGGCACGCGCACGACGTTGCGGTCCCAGAGTTTGCGCTCACACACTTCCAGGATCCCATGCGGCAATGCGCGCATGAGCTTCTCGGGCACCTCGACGAAATCGCGTGCACTGTGCATCGTGCGCTGGAACTCCATGCTGAGCTGCGTGATCTCGTTTTGCAAGTGGATCACACGCTGGCGCCCCGTGGCCGACAGGTGAATGCCGTCGCGTTCAAATTCCTTCCGCAACAGCACGGCCATGCGCCGTTGCTCTTCCGTGAAGGACGCCATGAGTGGCTGGTTCTCGGTCACGGCGTACAGCGCCTTGTAGAGCTCGACGTCGGCGTTGAGGTTCTGGATAAAGTCGGAGAGTTCCGTAAAGCACGCGCTCGCCGCGTGACGGTACGCTCTGTGAACCACCCAATAGAATGCGTTAGGCTTCTCAGCCGGAGATCAGTAAGTAGCCTATGTAGGGAGACTGGAAACGTACTCGTCCGGGTGGACATTGCGGCACAGTTCGGCGGCGTCGATGACCGAGCAGATCGCGTTCGAGATCTCATCGAGGTAAACACAAAGAAAAAACCATTGCACCGTCAAGGAAACAGGAATCTTCCATAGAGAGTCATTCCATAAAGAGGAAGAGAGAGATCGCTGGAAAAGGATATAGATTGGATCGTGCGGAGACCCGGCGTGGTGGTGCAGATCTGAAGGATCCAAGACATTAGAGCCCTGATCGTCGTCACAAATATGCGGAATACGACGAGATACACGCACCTCGTGCTTGAGTTCACGGCAGAGCGTCTGTACATCGGTGGTGAGTCGCTGAAAGTCTCGAGGGTGGAAGAGATGGGGCAGTTGGAACAGGCCTCGCGTGGGCGAAGCGGCCGTTACGGACGTTGACCGCGTTGCGGACCCGTCGGCAACCACAGAGAGGCAGCGGAGACCGCCGGTCAATCGAGTCGCAACGCTAGGGCGATTCGGAGGCGGTACGCGTGACACGGGAGCCGCCGCTAACGCCGCGCTGCGCCGCAGGATCCCGCGCATTTCTCTGGATAAGCGAGGGTTTGCGCAGCATTTTAGAGTGGTGAAGCTAAATTTAGACCAATCAGACGCAATCAAACGATATATTTCATCCAATCATAACTGTACCTCTGTGCTTCAAGGCTGGGGGATGGCTGCGTTCACCATGGCCTCAAGCCGCTGGAGCACGACCATGGGATCGGCTTCGTACACGTAGACACCCGTGGAGCTGGCAACGACGAGTTCATTTACGGAATCGCCGTTGAGATCGAGCCACGCGAGACTGTAGACGCCGCCAAAGACTCGCATTTGCCACTGGTGCGGGACAAGCAGTTCCCATCTCTTCTTCTCGTCACTTGATTTCGACTCGTCGTCGCCACCATCGTGAGCGGTATACTTGTAAGCAAGAAGCGACTGGTTGTCCGTGCCGATGAGAAGCTCCGCGGAGCCGTCCTATTCGAAACAAACCGAGACGTTGGAGACCAGCGGACGTGGAGACCATGAGCATTCCGAGCTGAACGTACCAGGTCAATGTCCGCGGCAAGTGCCGAGAAGATGGTCTCGTACTGGTCGGATCCAGCCAGCATTTCCTGCTTGACCCGCTCGGTTCGTGGCTGACCGAAGAGGTCTTCATAGACGATTGCATGGCCAATCGCACAGGCCGCTAGGAGGTTGCAGACACGACGACCGTCGTGTACGTTTGTGAAGAGCGACACGGACATGACCGGTCCACTCATGCGCATCTCACGGACTTCGTACGGACCACTCAAGACGCCGTCGCGTAGGGCGCCAGAAAATACTCGGATAAACCTACGTCGAAAGAAGCGAGGGATCAATCAAATATCCATCTACATACGTACACGAGAAATCGTACGAACCCGTCTGCGCAGCCCAGGGCAAGCCATCCGCGCCCCTCTGCCTGGAGCTCCAGCGTATCCACGGTCAGAACGGGGTGGTGGAACTGGGCCAGCTCGGGGAAGAATGACGCAAACTGTTCGTTCGTCAGCCGCACACAGGCTGTGCTGGGCGTCGCCGCACTTCTGTCGTCGAGAAAGCCTATCGCGACCATCGACTCCATACGAAACAAAATGACGCCGTGAAATTCTGAGAGCGATGACTTGGCGTGGACGCTCATGATGACGGTCGGCGCGGCGACGAGCTCAAAGCGAATCGAGTACTTGGATTCGTCGAGGTGGACCTGGCTGCTGGCATCCATACTATACTTCTTCGTGAGCGTTGGTTTCCGCTTTGGCAGTAGCGGGTCAAGCGTGGTGGCAGGAACCGTGCGCACGTCCACGACACTCAGAAAGAGTTTGTCGGTTGCGTCTCCTGCATTGGCGCTGTTGTCGGCGGTGTCATTTTCGTGGGTGTCACCCACCTCTGCGTACGCAACAACAACACGCTCGCGGCCAGGACACGCAATGAATCCACTCGCAATCACATCGACGCTGCCGGACGGATCATCCGAGAACGCGATGTCCTCCCATTGGTATTGCTGGTTGGTCGCATCGAAGCGGACTTGCTGGACATGGCGATCCGTCGCCACGAGTACGTTGCTGGATCAGACACCACGACAATTCAGCCACCACGAGCGTATACAGAACACGTCAATACATACTTTTTGGATGGGTGCACGCGCAGAGTGTGGATGTTGGGGGCTCCATTGCGGAAGGCGAAGAACCGCTTCTGATGGAACGCCATTTTATTTGAGAGCTCAAGGATTTTGGCGAGGAAAAATGAACGACTCAGTCATCAAATCTGATGCTTTTCAGATATTTACCTGAGTAGCGTATATTTAGGGTAAAATACCGTAAATCGCCCACGGAATCACCAGCGCATAATGAACGCCTCGCTTGTCCACGGGTATGTCAGATGCAGCAACTTTACAGAGAGAGAGAGAGAGAGAGAGAGAGAGCGATTGCTGAGACCATTTGAAACAGAATACGTCATCGGTTCATCACGTAATGGTCAGCAGCGGACGTGTCTTTGGGCCACCACAGCCGGTGGTGGTTCACGGGCCAAATAATCTACACATCTCGTGAGCCACCCCCCATCGTCCACAGAGAACACCATCGTCGAATGCAACATGGATACATTTTGTGTGGACACCCGTCAATGGTCCTCCGAGACCGTCAGCAGATGACGACTCAAATCGTGAGTGCGGCCTCGCTCCGACGCGACTGCATGGCCGGGGTCGGAGGTTCCACCAGGACGATTCGGTGTAGGGCCCATTGTCTTCAGACAATGGGCCCTACAGCGAATCCTGGCATTCGTCAGGTCAACGGCAGCCCAGGGCGATCACACAAGGACTTTGGAAATCGAAATGAGATAAATAGAACATCACATTACTTTTCTCTCGCGCATGGGGGGCTTTATGCCTTATACCATCACGCCACCACGCACTACGCTCGCTGCATTATTGAACACTCGGCGTGTATTCTGCGAGCGGGTCTCCACCGCCTCGCCGGTCGAAGACTGAGACCGCAATGTCGGCGGACAGAGAGACGATCATCTTGGTCCACGCATCGGCCAACGCCGTCCGGGGTACTTGCGACAACGTTGAAACCGGTGCTGCTTGGCAACTTGGCCATATTAACGCGCTTCCTCGAAACCCGTCGCACATTCGGAGGCTCGTTGAGGATCGTTGATAGACGTGGTGGAGGTTTGGGCACCAGGCTCATTACTCGTACGTGAGCACATCTTCATCACCAAAGAGATTCACTGCGGAGCGACCTTCATTCATGAAGTAGTCCATGCCGTACGCCTCAGTCCACTCAAGCAACGATGCGTCCGTGGGCTTCTGTGCCTTGTTCGAGGGCGGGAACGAGTCAACTTGGGGTGGGAAGTTCATGTGGGGAAGCAGCGGAGCAGGTGGAGCAACCAAGTTTGCCTTCGCACGCTTGGCCGCGGGCTCTGCGGTCGGTGCGACCATGGCAGCCTGCTTCTCTTGAAGAAGACTCTTGACTAGCGAGGTCAGATCGCCCAGTTGATTCATGAGGTCCGACACCTGGTCCTGGAGACTATTGACCGACTGCTTAAGCGTCTCGACTTCTTCCTTGTCGGGCGACGTCGGCTCCGAGTACGTCTTGCGGCGAATCTGAACCATGAGCTCCTGCTTGCCGCGCACAAACTTTTCGTGGTAAAACTCCCACCAGTTGCGCGTCTCGTCATCGATCGTGTTGATCACAATCTCGTCCTTCTTGTGCTTGCGGAACCCGTAAAAGTTGAGCTGGCGCACAAAGCTGCTGAAATTATTGTGCTTGAAGTAGCGCGGCAGCATGATCTTAGCAAACTCGCGCGGGTTCTTGATGATGAACGACGTGCCGTTCTCGGCCCACGCGGCCACGTGGTCGGGCGACGACTCAATCATGTCGTAGGTCTTTTGGAGAAAGACGGGCGCACTGGCGCTCGATGCCATCGCACCGCGCGCCATCGAGAGCTCGCCGTCCGAGCTGCGCTTGCGGAGCTTGTCGGCCATGTTTGGGTGGGTAGGGAGGAACGGCGCTTGGGCTCTGTGAGTGTTTTCAGGGAATGGGCTCCAATATCGAAGCTGCAGCACGAGGAGGGACGACTGTGTCTAGGTGGGCGACATCAATGTTTTTGCTGTTTTTGGGGCAAGAGGGAGAAGCGACCAGGCGCAACCAACGCCAAAGAGGGATAGGGGTCGGCCGGAGATTATGACCCAGAGGAAAAACCTCTGCGGTTTCGTAGCGGTGCCGGAAAAAACCTCGTCGTTCGTTGGCACGCGAGTGACCGACCAGACCCGACATGATTGGGCGAGCTGTAGATAAGCTCCTGCGCTGCTGCACGTATGGCAGCCGCCGTGAAGGCAGTTTGACGGTTGGACGGAGGCGAAGACATGGAGTGGCAGCCCCACGATCTTCGATATTTCGTGTTCAATGGAATATACCATCCTTATTGCGTACAGTACAGCCTTCTGCAGTTGTGCGCTCGGTTGCTACTGTCGAGACTTGTTGAATGGATTGCTCGACGTGTCCAAGCTCCATTCGCTGCCACGAGACGTCAACGAATGAGATCGTGGGGACGACGCAAGCGCAAGAGAACCTACCGCCGACCGGGCCACTGGTTGCTGAAAGTAGCCTCAATCGGTAAGAGCCACAACCGACCAGAACCTGGACTGCTCAACGCAAATATAGTTGGGCTCGTCAAGGAATGCTCTGCACATGGGACTGTCATAATCCTACGCAATTGTCCGACCCCAAAAGCCCGAACCTCGATCGCCAAGAGTGCATTAATTTACTGACTTGCAGTTCCCTCCCGAAGGCAAGTTGCGATGACGACACGGAACACGTGAACAGCACGGGGTCATAATCTCCAGCGTGGATGGGCAAATTACGTTTCTTTCACGATATCTGATTGGCTGATCAAGTGACCACCACTCCTAACAGTGCTTTTGGCTCGGACTATCCTTCTGGGGTGGTCACAATCACATTTTATATGAGGACGGAATGATGGTGAAAGATTACGAAAACAGAGATGATTGGTTAGAAAATTGGATAGTCATTCATTTTGATTGGCTCAGAATTTCTGTCTCGATGTGGCCGACCTCTCGTTGTCGGACTGCTGGCTGCACTTCAACCAGCCTCAGCAAAATGTCGCGTGTTTATGGCGCCTGGGCAAGGCCACATTACTGTTAATCTTGTGTAAAGTGCGATTCTGTGGTGATGATTGGGAGTTGGGGCGGGGAAATTCACAGCACGGCAACTTCAACCATCATGGACGACCCGATGGAGAGGACGAAGGTGCACAAGCGGATGGAACTGCGCGTGGCCTACATGGAGGTTCTGCGTGAGAAGGTACTAGATTAGTAACCGCTGTAGCTCTATGATTATGAGTCGGATCCGCCGTGACATCCGCGTTCTTTGGGCTTCTCAAGCATGGCCGCGCTCATCCGATGTGTGTGGCAGGGGAAAGAAGATGCGCTCGCGGCAGTCGCGCTGTCGGTAGCCGACTTGCGCAGCTGGCTGACGGAAGTGGATGCAGTCAGCGACGGCGACCATCGAGTGGTCCGCACGCGCGGTGCGTAGACTGCGCCGCTGTTTTGTTCTGAGAAAGAGTTGACGCCGGCGAACTCAGGCTTGCTGAGTTGGTCGTGCTCAATGACTTGACTGACAAGCCAGGTTACTTGCCCGTTGATGGATACAGTTGCCCCTGGCGGAAGAACGGAGTCATCGTTCAGTTTGGTGTTGCGGCACATGAAGGCGATGCCACCAGCGCAACGGTCGAACGAGCGGGGAGACGCTGTCGAGCTGTGTCTCGAAATCCTCAACGAAGTCGCGGCCAGCGGCGGTGCAGTCGAAAGCGCCGCACAAGTAGCCGTGATGCTTCACGATTTCGATCTGCAACCATTGATGGCCGCGCTTCTAGAGCGCTACGGCGCAGATTTGGATGCGCAGAAGACGCAGCTATGGCGGTTCGTTTCTCCTGGTTGTTCGTGATTGGGAGTTCGATACTATTGTCTAATCTCACATTGGCCTCCTGAAGACTACTTATCGTTGTGGTACCAATAGGCATCCAGATTGTCATTCTTATTTACACATATGCGCTGAAATTTCTGTTTATCCAAGCGAAACTTGCTAATCCACGCGCCAGAGAGCACAAACTACGACGAGGTTTGGACGTTACACTTTCGGACACCTCACGGCAATGGAGGCTTTAACAAGCTCACATCCTTTACACATGTGCAGCTTTTGTATCACGAAACGAGCATCGATGAGTATCAGGACAGCATTCGCCTAGCGGATGTGATCAACGCCGGTCTGGCAAGCACGATCGCTGGTTGCCGCATTGAAGCAGTTCGGGTAGAACGATTTGCAGATTCCCCTCGCGATGGCGTACGTTTCTGACTCGAACGCTTTTGTCAAAGTTGCTCCAGAGGATTTCCGTTCGCCTTCATCACGATACAGGTTTGTTCGCTCTCGAAAAGTTCCTGTTCATGCCGTCGAAGGCATCCAGAGAAGGAGCCTGAACGAATCTGTCTTTTGGAACAGCGGTACGAGTGATTGAAATCCTACTGGACACGGTGGCGGAAGAAGCAAATGAGGAGGCCGCACAATTCGTCATTGCTGTTGTCTGGGAAGTTATATTTCTCCGGCCTCGCGTCGGAAGAGACATACTGGAGCTTCGAGATGAAGCTACCGCAGATTTGCTTCTCGATAAGCTTCAATCGCCTAGCGTTCTGGTCCGCCGAACTTCAATCCACGGTACTATTCGTCTAGTTGCGCACGCAGAAAGCACGACCCGAGTGGAAGTCAATCTGGTGAGTTGACCCCATTCTTCTGATAGGCGTTAGAATAGACCCTGACGAGCTCTTATATGGATGCACAGTTATGCCGCATCGTTCAAATGTGAGTCATTTTCGATGTTGTGGGCACGAAGTGCGTGGAGAGTACTCAAATTTGTCAAAAGCTATGCATCAGGGACAGAACATGACGATACTTGCCAACGGTTGATGTTCAACTTCCTTGAAGAGGGTCTTCAAAAAGTCCAACGTGGTCTCGTCAAGATGGCCGTGGTGCGTGGCCACCACCCACTCGAAACTGCGCATGAAGGATAAGCTGATGGTTGTTTCTCTCAATGGCAGCTACAAATGAACCGCGACGTAAGACAGCAGAAGGGTCGGAGTGTGGGCTTGAGCTGACTCTGTTCGCACTCTCTTGTCCTACACAGGCGTATCTTGCCGGGGTCCCTCTTCCCATGAGTCGCAACCCGGCATCCTCACAGAGCCAGCAAAGGGCAATCTGCACGAAGGAAGAGTCTGTGTTGTATCGCCAGAACAAGCTGTTGACGACAGCATTGGGTGAGGACGATCGACGCCAAGTGATAGCGGATGTGTGCAGGTACGATCATGTTTTTGTGAGTGACACACGACACGCAATGTCGTCTGACCTATATGACGGTGTCAAGGATGCTTGAAGACGAGTTCTCCACGACGTACTCTCAAGACCGTGTCTCCGAAATGCTTGGTTGGGGGAGCAATCGCCAGTAACAACAGATCCAACCTTCCTTGCTTCATCTCCAAAAATCACACGTTATCTATTTAGAAAATGCTAGAGAACACAACCTTTTTCTTGCCTCCAGCAGATTTGCTCGACGATTCGGCCGGAGCAGAGGTCGCCTTGCCTCCACCAAACGGAGCGCTCGTTGCGGCACGAGCCGCCGCCGAAGACGACGAGTGGTTGTTGGCACCGCGGCCCACCTTCCGTTTCTTCTCCGTCGGCACTTCGATGTGGGCAAAGATGCCACCCGTCTTGCCATTCGAGGCGGCCTTGGTTTGCCCAAAAGAGCCCGTCGGGATGCGGTGCTTGCTTTTGTCGAGCGACAGGATGTCTTGGACCGCGGCAAAGTTGTCGATCGCGTCCATATCGCCTGCGCGCATGGCCTCCGCCTCGCGCTGACGCTTACGAATCTTGTCCTTGCGCGACGTAACCACACGCACGAACCGCGACTCCTCAAAGTCGCGCTTCTCGGCCTCGTCCTTGGCGATCTCCTTGTCGAGCACACTGCTGCCGCTCGCGAGGATCTCGGTTGGGCGCTCGCTGAACTCCTCACGCAGCTCCGACAGGATCGCGCTCTTCTGTAGGCGCTTGCGGTTTCGTTCGTCGCGCTTGGCCTTTTTGATATCCTCTCGCTCTTCCTCTTCGTAGTGGACAGCAGCGAGACGCGGTGCGCGGTAGATGCCGTCCTTGGCACCCGAGCTTTCGCCGGTTTGGTCGTCGTCCTCGTCCTGGCCATCCTGACCAACAAGCTGATCCGGATTCGGCGCGTAGTGGAGAGACGCATCGAGGTTCTCGCCACCAGACACCGCGACCTTGAGCATCTTGTCGACCTGGTACGTCATCTTGCGATCCAGAGGCCTGTGGGGTCGAGGGCAGATTGATACATACGTCAGCCCACAGCGTACCAATCACTTGTTCGCAATGCGTACCGGATGCGCTCGATCAATGTGCGGTAACGCACGAGTTCTTTGAACACTGGGTGGTTCTGGACCTGCTCGGGCGCCTGCAGCTTGAGCACAGCGAAGAAGAGTTCCATCTTGGTGTAGGTCAGGAGCGCATGGTTCTTGACTTGCAAGTAGCTCATGCCCGCGTCCGTCGCCAGATCATTCTGTATCATTACAGACAAAGCAAATTGGTGAATACGGAGCGTAGCGACTGCACGACACGGAGGGTTGGGAACGTACGCTGACACCGGCGTCGAGGCTCGCGACCTTCTCTTGGATCTGCTGGATCTCTTCCTGCAGCTTTTGCAGCACGCCTGGAGCTGGCAAGGGAAGAATGGATTGTTAGACACAAAGAATACGTTAGGAAAACCGGAGCCGCTCCCAAGAAGAACACCGGAAGCAGGACGCGCGCATATTCGTCTCACCTTCTGTGGTCGCCATTTTCGTGCCGTTGTTACTGTGAGTATGAAGGACGCATCCGCGCTTCCAATCAATAAAACGGAATTTTAACCAATCCAAACACTTCATTGTCAGACTCAGATCGTATCAGAATCGGAGCCAGCAGTATATCTTGAAGGGACGCATGGGGCAATCATGGATCCACAGCAAACGGCAGAGTACGCCAAGGCTCACGATGAGCTGCGCGATCTCTTCCGGGAGATTGCTCGCCATGGGCGCGTCACAGCGCGTGAGCTCCAGCACGCGGTGCTGCCGTTCACGGCTGGCGACGCGAAGCGCGATCTGCAGGAACTTGTAGACGACATGAAACGCAAGCAGACGTCGCTGGACGAGCCCGACTTTATCCGCGTCATGTGGAAGAAAATGTATCTCACCAACGTCGTGTATACTACCAAGCAAACCAGGACCAAATTGCGCCCCACGTCTGCGTGCAGTAGTGGACGATCGGGAGCCGCGCGCGGCGGCGAAGACGAGGCCCAAGCGATCAATATCCCACTGGCCCACGTGATCGTCTCCATCAAGCGCCGCGCACAGCTCAAGCAGTTTGCAAACTACTACGCCAGTAGAGGTATCTCTGGTGCAGATCACCTTCGTACAGCCAGCGACAATTCCATGACGGAAAGAAGCACTCCACGGCATTTGCTCCAGGCCCAGAAGAAACGACAGGCTGCCACGGCCGCTGCTGCCCAGGTGGCATCGATCACGGCTCTGCGTAACCGTACTTCTTCTAACTACGATATCATCGCGTATGTTTACGATACCGATGCATTGTGCATGAGAGCACATCGCATGTTCACTGGGTAGGTGTTTCCATACGATTGGGTATACATGGTTGGTGTGCAAGCTGAGAAAACGTTCCTCTGATGCTTAGCGTCGAGATGGCGACAGTGGCTAACTGCTCGCGACTGCACGGCGTTGTGTCGACCCAGAAATTCAGCACGATTATCGTGAGTAGCCGCCACTTTGTCGACCATGTTCGTGCTCGGGCGAGTCGACTCCACGGTAACCAGGAGAGCCGAGAGTGCCGTGAACGAAACATCCCCATCAAGCACAGCAAAATCCCCGTCGATGCATCCGTGGCCAAAGATCTGTACCTCACCAAGCTCGACGAGTGAGTAGCCGCGTTCTTTTCTCTCGTACACGTTTGGTGAAGCCGTGCCTAGCTAACAACGAGCTCGGATGCCTCCAATAGCTTTGGAATCCGAAACGTCGTTGCGCTTGGTGTCGGCCGAGGATCCGTCGTCGCAACCACCGAGCGGCGTGTCCATTGCTGGAATGCATTTGATTTTCGATCAAGTGCGACTGCGGAAACACCGCCGGCAGCGCAGCCATTGGTGACAAAGGCTGACTCAATCGAGGATGCAAATGTAGGTCAGTGTGGCATTCCACTCGACGTCATCGACTTCTTGGAAGACGAAGGCGACTGCTTTGGCCACGTGCCACTGCTCAAGCGGACAAAAATAGTGAGTGACGTCGCCGGCATTCAGCAAGTCGCGTGCGGCGATCAATTCGCCGTCGGCGTGGCCGAGGGACTGGAACTCTACACATGGGGGACAGCTCCACTTGGACGAGGCAAGGCCACACCGACTCGACTGCCGTTCTATCCACTCAGTGATGTTACGGGCACTATCACTGTGGGCCGCGTTGCGTGTGGGCTTCGCCACGTGCTGCTATTGACTTCCCACGGTGGCGTCTTCGCGTGGGGCTCAAACGTTCACGGTCAGCTTGGCGTCGTCCCGCACGGTTCCTCTCTGGATGCTGCAGTCCAGGAGCCCACGGAAGTCAGGCTACCCTCCCTCGCGCTGGATATTGCCTGCGGTGATCATCACTCGGTTGTGCTCGGAGACAAAGGCTCGCTATTTGCTTGGGGCAACAACTGGCATGGCCAGCTCGGGCACGATCCGGAGACGACCGAGACGGGCTGCATCTTCGCGCCGACCAAAGTGAATTGGTGGGCTAGAAGGGACATTCATCACGGAGACGAGCGCCAGGAGACACAGTCAAATCTGGACGAAGTGGCGTCGCCAAGTCCCGGGCGGCGATCTCAAAAACCTTCGTCTCCTGTGAAGAACCCGCCACCACGAGTCTACTTGCTCACAGCGATAGGCGATACCACTGCAATTGTGAGCGAGCAAGGCCACGTGTTTCTATGGGGCAAGTGCGTGGTCCCTGGACCAGTGGCGGGTGCGTGCGGGATCGTCGCGAGGTGGAGACCGCAGCTAATCGACATCCCAGATGAGCCCCTCGATGCCGAACGCCAATCAGTTCCCACTGGTTCCGTCAGCGTATCTCCCTCCACCTCCATCATCTCACCATGGGCCAGTATTGCCATTGCCAATGGCCTTGTGCTGCTTACACGCCACAGATAGAGAGTGACCGAAAGGTGCACCTCGTGTGAGTGACATCTGAGAATTCTGCTGGCTGGAATCCCCAAGATATTGTGCGCGACGCGGCGAAGAATTGCTTCGCTGGGGATGACGCGCGTACGTATACCAACGGCCAGTTAAGCCTCAGGCCAACAGCGTGGTCACAGGCAATCATGCGCCTGAGAGAGAGGTGCCGTCTGAGAAGAGGGTCCGTCTCCGCGGGTGCTCTCTCTCTCCCTTGAGGCGATCCCCAACGGTCACTTCCGGTCGTTCACCTGCCCACGTGACGGGAGAATCGCTTTTCGTGCGAGGGAGAAAGCGAGCAAGCGGACATTGTGGGCATCAAGCGAGAGCACACGAGCGACCCACGCGGTCGGAGAGTGAAGATGCGGTACAACTTTGGCTCGATCGGGCGCGTGATCAGCGCGGCGTGCTTTCGCGTGCTGTCGCTGACGTTTGAGACCCAGAACGAGGTGGACGTGCTCAAGCCCATTGTCGAAGAGCTCGAAGTCTTGCGCTTGAGCTGCGTGCTGGGCGCGCTGTCGAGCGTGAACCCCAAGGACTTTGAGTTTGAGCTGCTGGACGCCAAGGACTTTGACGACGAGCTCGCGCGGTTCCTCCGCGCCAATGTGTTTGATCGCGGCGTCGACGGCGGGCCCCACGTGCGGGTTGTCAGTGTGTTTGGCAAGCAAGTGCAAGTCAAGAAGCAGCTCCAGCGTCTTGGAGCATGGGACGACGGCATGGAAGACAAGCTGCTGCCTCGTGATCTCGGTCTGTATGCTGTCGTGCTACCGGAAGCAGCGGATCAAGTCAAGACGGTGGTCGTGTTTGCGTGGCTCGTGGACGAGTACTTCCATCCCGACCGACTGCGCGCGACACCGACGTACTTGCTGCGCCTGATCACGTGCCTAACCAGTGAGGTGACGTTCTGCATGTCGGAGCGCGACAAGCAACTCCTCGAGGCATTCAAACAGTGCGAGGATGACGCCAGCGACGAGCAAGAGTGGAAGTCGTACTCGATTGCGTTCCACGTGCAGCAGCAGCGAGACGCCGAGGACGGCGTCCGTGCGTCGCTCGTCCAGACGCTACGGATGCCTCCGGCGGCTGCCGAGTCACGCAACATGGAGTTGATCAAGGGCACGTACCCGGCGCTCGTCGCCGTTACGGAAGCGCCGCTACAAAAGACGAGATCGTCGAATGTGAAGCGATTCCATGGAAACGACGAGTTTTGCGACTGGATCGCTGGTCGACTGGAGAGCTATGACCTGCGCCCGACTCCGCTTGGTTGGAGTCCTTCGTTGGAGGCAGCCATTGTCCACAAGTTTGGCGTGTGGCCAGAGGAGAAGCTCCAAGAGTGTGAAGACAACTTGTCACAAGAGCGTGAGCGCGTGCCCGAAGTGTGCTTGGTCGAGGTGTCTCGTGACTGCGGAGAGCATCGCGAGAAGCTACACCTAGCGCGAAGCGTGGTATTCAAGGTGGAAGCCATGTGGAACCAACCGGACATTGCAGCAGCGCTGAGTGTGATCAAAGCAAGCCTCGAGAAGCTAAAGAAGGCCCAATTCTTCTCCGTCTCTCGCGTGACAAGCACCATCTTGTCCCTCCCGCTTCGACTGCAACAAGTGCTGAATCAGTGCTACAAACTCCACAAGAATCAGCACGAGGACGTACTGGCTGCCTCTCTGGTGGACGCACCAACGACGAATGTCGAGGCATTATTCGAGAACGCACAAAAGCAGGGGATGTTCAAGAACGCAGCGATGTGGCTCAAGAGCTTGTTTGAGAGCCAAGAGATCCCAGAAGATTTTCGCGAGCGGATGCAAGGGCCGCTCGAAACGATGAGCGAGGTTTGGTGGACCGAGGTTATGGAAGTTCTTGAACGTTATCAAGTTGATGCGACACGTCATTTCACACGAGAACGTAAATCCGAGCTCCGGCAACTGTGCGACAAGGATCGGCTTCGGGTGATTGACGAGGCGTTTGGGCACGTGCGCAATATGTGGAGCCAGTCTATTGAGCATGGGCTGGAACTCGCGTTCACAATCGAGTGTTTATCCCGCCAATCGATCAAGTGCTCCTTGACAAAGGAGACCTGGGCGAAAGCTCACAAGCAAGTGCAAGTTTGGGCGTCTCGTGTCGCGGAGACTCGTACCTCTCAGCTCGAAGAACTGGGCGCGTTCGATCTAGCTGAGAACGAAGAGTTGCTCCAAGTGTTCTCGGTCCAGACGCGTTCGGTTTTGGTCGTTTCCTGTCTGCGAGACCAAACGAAGGTTCGTCGTGTGGAGTTCCCAGGCGGTACCGCCTGGCAGTCACAGCGCGCGATTGCCCATCCAGTCCGCGACCTGGGACGTGCTGCGGATATCTGTGATTACAACTGCAAGGAGCGTTTGCTGGTGCTCGGCAATGCCGGAGACAGCATCAGTCTCTATCGACTGGACGAGCGACTCAGCGGGATGGAGGTCATGCGGTCGGTGGATTTGGCCGTTCGAACGAGTCTGTCGCTACCGATCGAGAGCGCGCTCGTCTTTGACGGTCGTCTGTTCATGGTCGACCACATTGGCGCTGTGCAGTCACTTAACATTCGCAATCTGCAGACGTCACGAAAGCATGCGACAGTGGCTGATCAGTCACGAAAGGTGAAGCGCAGCCGATTGCTTCGCGTCTCTGATGGCAGTGCATTGGGCTGGCTCGAGAGTCCGATTAGAGGTGATGAGATGATGCCGCAACCACCACGACGTCTCCGATTCTTCGCCGCGGAGGACTTGCGTGAGCTCCCGCAGTCTTCTTCTTGGTTACAAGATCGTGTAGGCCGATCAAGCGGCCCAGTGCGCTGCCAAGTCTTCGATGATTTTCTCTTCGTAGCGAAGTCTGCTTCCAGTGCAGTCGACGTTGTCGCCCTGGAGGTGAGGCTCACGAGCGAGTCCTTCCGCATTGGTCGGACGGGGAAAAAGAAGCCTTCGACTGTGGGCAAGCCTGGCGTGGAAGACTCGTCGACAGCACTGGACCACTGGATGTGGTGTTTGTATCACCTGTACGAGAAGTTCCCGGTCCGAGGTGAGATGAACCGCACGGCGAAGAGCTATCCAAGTTCCCCCATACAGCTCACACTTGTTTGCGACTCGTCAAGCCGTGGAGATACCTCGGCGTTCGAAGTCGGCTGCTCGAATCTCCTCGTGACGATCACCACACAGCTGCAGCAGCTGAACAAGCCTCTCTACGGGCTGAACCTTGCATCTGCGGTCAACATGATTTTGTTCGCGGACCAGGATGCAAGCGTCGGCAGCGCACACATGAGCGCCACACCGCAGGCTGTGACAGCATTGCTTCGTGAACTGATCACATTTGTCCCGATCCAAATCTGCCGGGCCGAGTACAACACGCTCACGCTTTTAAGTGACGGCAAGTGCCAGGCCCAGAGCGGTCTCGTCGATGAAGACGATTCCACTGCAACACTGGACGCCTCTACCATTGCTCAATCGCTGCGATTCGGGCTGCTCTCGCCACTGCTCCAGTCCTGGCGCCGCCAGTGCGTTGTGATCACCTCGATGGGCAAGCAGTCGACCGGGAAGAGTTACTTTCTCAATCACCTCACCGGAAGCTCGTTCGCGATTGCTGGTGCGCGGTGCACGGACGGCGCCTGGATGAGTGTTCGAACCCTGTCGAGTGGTGTGCTTCTGGTCGTCATCGATTTCGAAGGTCTCGGATCGTTGGAGCGAACGGAACAAGAGGACGTGTTCCTCTCGGTGCTGAACGCCTCGGTCTCGATGCTCACGGTTTTCCGCATGGAGATGCGGCTGGACAAGGAGATTGATGGGATCTTTTCCAAGTTCCAGAAGGGATCGCAGCTGATTAAGAATGATGCGCGCTTGTTCCGTGGCAAGCTCTACATGTCGGTGAAGGACGTCAACCCGAATGACCAAGCTGGCGTCCTGGACGAATTCGGCGTCAAGTTCCAGCGGCTTTTGGAAGTCAACAAGGAAAAGAATTTCCTGACGGATATGTACGCGGGCCAACTGGAGATCAACTGCTCGCCACCACTGGGGACCGTCGGCTACTACCGCTCGCTGGCACATGCTCAACGCCAGATTGATCTCCAGATCGGCAGTGACGAGACGGCCGGTTTCCCGTCGGGCAAGGCGTTTCTCGACTGTATTCGTCTTCTGCTCGCCAAGATCTCTATCCTGGACTGGACATCGCTGGATGAGACGGCCATGAAGTTCAAGGTCGCAGAACTCACGACGAAGCTGCCGGGCGTGCTGCGCTTCGGCTGCATCACAATCAATGTGGACGACAGTGCCTCCCAATCGAACATGGTGCGAGAGGACCTCGTCCACTCGGCGAGCAACACCAAGATCGAAGTTTCTTTTGAGGAAGTGTGCACCGCGAACAATTCGCTGGCGTTGTGCTGGCGAGAAGTGCATGAGGATGTCGCCTTGGACCAGCTCGACGACGACGTGTTCGACTTGGGGTCGTGTGACGTGGGCACGTTGGACCCACAAAGTGTCGAGGCGGCGTCGCGCGCGTTGCTTGCTGCCTTTCGGCACTTTGTGACACTCATGGACACCAATGGGGCCGGCTGGATTGTGGTGAAGAAACCGCTGCAGGTCGATTTCGACGCGTTTCTCAGCTTTGTGGTGCGTCGGCGCTGTCTTCGTGTTCAAAAGTGGTGCCGCGCGATGCTGGGCGATCGTATTCCGGAGTCGTGGGAGGCAGTGGAGCAGCAAGCGCTCGGGTCTCTCCAGACGCGACTCGTTCGCTGTCTTGACTCGTGCTCGCATTGTCAGCTCGGCTGTCTGAAGGCGTCGGCGCATGCTGCCATTGGCGACGCCGCCCATGATTGTGGAACGAACCACGCCTGCCTGGGCTCTTGCGCCTACTGCCTTGAGTCGGACGGGGATGGTGAAGTGAGACGGACGACATGCGCCAGGCCAGCAGGTCATGAAGGTCGATGCGAATGTGCGCTAGGAGATCACACGTGTCGCCTCCCGTGTGCTCTTCAAGCGGCAAGCAACTGCGCGCTTTATTGCAGCAAGAAAGCTGGACACTTCGACGGCGGGCATCGATGCGCGGCAGGATTGCACAAGTGCGGACAGCCCTGTCTTGCGCGCGGCTGTACTCGCGAGTGTGTGCTGGATGTCGAAGCCTCTCATCAAGTCCACAAGTGTGAAGTCGATCGGTGTCTCTCGGCGTGCGTCATGGACAGTTGCAACCGCGGGTGTAGTTCCCGAGACCATTTCCACGGCTTCACGGAAGCGCGGATCGCACTCAGCGTCGAGAACCCCGACGTGGAGGCCAAAACTGCCGAGACGTTCGATGCGTCATCGGACAAGCCGACCATCCATCTGTGCGACGAGATGCACACGTGCCCCGAGTTGTGTGGACAAGATGGTGTCTGCCACATCGATGTGTTTCTCAAGCAGTCGTCCAAGGTCTTTGTCGGTGCGCGTGGCTCGTTCCAGTATACGTTCCAAGAGATGAACGGCTCCCGCAAGCGATGCGCCGTTAAGATGCAGGCGCGCCAGACCACCCACGCAGGCAAGCACTCGTGCTGCAACGATGGCGAGAGTGATGGCGAAGAAGAAGAGAAAAAGAGTGCCAACCACTCGAACGCTGTGCGCCATTACTGTGACGTCCGCTGTCCGTGCTGCTCGTACTATTGCCAGCAAGAGTACGGCCACAGCGGCGCGCACAAGACGACCCACGGCAACATGCGTAACACGATGTTCCTGTCCGACTGCCGCGAGATCGATCTGATGGACCGTAAGTACGCGGCCGGCGAGCGTGGCACGGCCGAAATGTGCAATCTCTACTGTTCCAAGATGGGTCGCAGCCATGTGCACTTTCTCGATTGCGAGCAAGCCACCCCCGCGCCGTGCGTGTACAATGGCAGCGCGGAAGACATGCGGCGCCACTGCACGCGGACGCTCGAGCCCACGCCCGACAAGGAGCAAGACGAAGTACTCCATGAACGATTTTGGGACACGCTCGGGTGGGAAGATCCGTGTACATCGGTGCAAGAGCGAGACGAGTTTGCCAAGTGCGCATTCAAGTGTGACGCGCCCGACCACGACGGCAAGGACCCGTCGTACTGCGTGCTCAAGGCGTGGCACGTGCCCGCAACCAAGCCGTCGACAGCGAACGATGGCTTTTCCTACGTGGGCGGCCACAAGTTTGAGTGTTCGCACATCTCGGCCAGCAGCAAGATGCACCATGTCTTTGTGCTCGATGCCTCGGGATCCATGTCGGGTTCGCCGTGGCAAAAGCTGCTGGCTGCGTTTGGCGAGTACGTGGAAAACCGCATCACGATGGGCGCGACCGGCGACTTAGTCTCGGTGGTCACGTTCAATAGCTCTACGTCCATTGTGTGGGAAGCACAAGGCATCGTCTCGATGGCAAATGTCTGTATCCCTTACAGTGGCGGTGGTACGTCGTATGGCGCTGGACTTCGATCAGCGAATGAAGTCTTGTCGCGTGTGGCGTTTGATACCTACAAGCCCGTGATCGTGTTCTTCTCAGATGGACAACCCGGCGATGCGGCGCAAGGAGAGCAGCTCGCGCGCCACATTTCTCAGACCTATGCCAAGTACGGCCTAGAGGCGTTTGCCGTGGGCTTTGGGGCTGTCAACTTGAGCGTGCTCCAGCGCGTCGCCGAGCGTCTCGGTGGTACCTACTGCAATGTGCTCACGGGCGACGAACTCAAGACGACGTTCCATTCGATCTCGGCCTCGCTCGGGACACGCGCTGGGCTGGCACTCACCAAGCCCATGCACGAGATGATCTGTGTGATCTGCCAAAAAGAACTCGCGAGTGAACCCACGGCCATGCTGTCGCCGTGCCAGCACGAACTCCATCAGCGCTGTCTACGTCGACTTATGGAAAGCACGACCGGCGACGAGGCCAAGCAGTGCCCGACCTGTCGCCAAGCGATTCGCCAACCGTGAGTGTGTGTGTGATCCCATTGCGTGTTGAGGTGAGAAGCTATGCTGCATGTGATGCCGTCTTTGCAAGTCTGAAAAACGCAAGAAGAAACAAGTAAAAATACTAATACCAGAAAAAGAGCCTTTGTGGTTCCCCCAAATCGTCGTGGGCTTTATTAGTAGAGCAGTTTCCAAGCCGTCACGTACGCGGCTGTCGTCAGTGCGCGTCTCGCCACTTTGATGTTGGTCTGGATGTAGACCATCCATCGGCGCCACCACTGGACGTGTGGGAAGCCCACGGTGGTTTTCTGACGCAAAATATCGATCTCCAGCATCCCACCGGCCGCCTGCTGCATGCGATCTCTCCAGTGTCACCAGGATCCTGTCAACCCGCGTCCTCATCCTCTCTGTGCAACCGCGAGCACCGACAGCACCTCTCTCCTGCGTTTCCCGCAACTTTCCAATCTCTCCAACCACGATGTCCAGTCCCACCAGCAACGATCGACGACCGTTCCAGGAACCAAGCACGATCCCACGGACGCTGGAATGGCCAAAACCACCACGCGACTCTTCAGAGCGACCAAAACCATCATGCGACTCCTCCCACTCTTCACCTCCTCAACCTATCCTGGAACCAAGAGCCTAGAGGCCGGGCTGCAAGCCGCTACGACGTGGCGGTCACTCGAGCCTTAGTTCCTTCCCGCCAAGTCTTCACCTCGAGCCAAGCCAAGACCAAGTTTCGACCCACCACACCTCTCCCTGGTTGCTTCGGCTATGCCTCAGTACGATTTAGGTAGTTGTTCAAATGTATTGTTGATTTCCCCATGTATCTCTGTTCTCAACATCATCCCAATCAATGCGGTGAAGAAAAGGCACGACGAATCTCGCGGTCTTCGCATAGCCGACGCCAAGCACCACCAGAGTGCACCAGACCACGTCCGAGAGGTAGTCTAAGATCCAGGTCTGAACCGTCGCAGACGTGGGAGTCGGGTCGGTTGGCCTTGTGTGATTTCGCAAAGTGGAGGCACCAAGGCTTCACGACTCGTCACGTTTCTCCGGTTTAGTCTCCCAACAGAAGCAGTCGGCATCCATCGGCGCCTTTCTTTTCATTTATTTCTGCTTTGGCGTTGCGTCAGGCTCTTTCTCTGCTTACACGAGACACTTGTGCTGGCCGCCCTCGAAGTTTGCCGTTCTCGTTATGCGCACTCAAACTGTTTGGACCAGTCTCAGCGATAGCGTGGAGGACGCCCAAAGTTGTCCATCGATGATCCGTGCCGCTAACTCGCGAGACAACAATCCTGCGCCGTGCGGTCGCTTCACACGAATCGACGCGAGCGGCGTCCATGTGATAGAACACCGCAAAGTGTGACCTTGCCGATCCTCCTACCACCCCCTCGATGAAGCCCGCATCGAAATCTTCACCATCTACGTGTTGACTGGCAATCAAAGGTAGCGCAGCCACCTGCAAACGCTGATGACGGTGAAAGAAGCTCGAAACACTCGCTGGGCACGGCGTGGACGCTTTTGTTCGCCGTCCTTGCGCGTGCGTGTACGAGGGGAAAGCTTACGCTGATAAGCCTCCACACAGAGACTCACCCACGATCATTAGGCGTCTCGACCCACAACCGTATTTGGATCCCAGAGCGAAGCGTATTAAGCAGACTGTGACCAGTGTTTACGTGCAATTAATCGAGGAGCCGTGACGATCGCTGGCTCTCAGCTGGCTCCCAAGACTAGAACCTTTCAGTCGACGTGCATCTGAGCAAAGCGCTGCTCTCGCGCCTCGAGTAGCTCCCGAGCAACACTGCACGCCACCGCTGCGCTCACGGTCGTTACCACCGCGGCCTTGGTCTGGACGAAGACCTTGCACCCGTTCAGTGTCGCGACAACGGGCGAGATGGCCGCCGGCACGACCCAGCCGACCACCACGGCAATGCCGACGCCAATCACGCCGTCGCGAAGCACGCGAGCGAGACGGATCTTGTACCCGAAGATCTCGACTTCGAATTCGAACATTGGGGGAGAAGGAAGTGAACCCTCGACTGGTGGTGTGCAGGTCTTGCGTGGTTTTGCAAAGTGGCGGCTTTTGTGTGAAGGTACAATTTCGAGGGCGGCCGCTGTATCCAGAGGATACAGAGAGTCAGAGAAGTTTTCCTTTTTGAGCCGTCATCGACTCTTTTTCTTTCCATTTCTTTCTTTATCTCTTGTCGGTCTCTCTTTCTCTTTTCTTCTCTTTCACTTTGTCTTCACATGCAACATGCATCACCACTGCAAACACACTCACACCACGGATACGGTCAAGACGTACACTACGTTTCGTCGCTCGTCTCTCCGCGCAGTCTCACAGAACAACCGGCTGAAACTCGCGCCGGCAGGTCGGACACAGCTTGGCCTCGTCGTCGCCCGTGCTCTCCATGAGGCTACGCAGACAGCGCTGGTGGAGCTCGTGCTGGCACGGCGTGAGCACGGCCGTGGCCTCGCTCGCGAGTTCCTTTTGGCAAATGACGCAGATCATCTCGTGGAATGGCTTGGTAAGTACGAGACCAGCGCGAGTACCGAGCGACGCCGAGATCGACGTAAACGTCTTCTTGAGCTCGTCGCCCGTGAGCACGTGGCAATAGGTGCCACCGAGCCGCTCGGCAATACGGTGCAGGATCGTGAGATTGATATAGCCAAAGCCTACGGCAAAGGCCTCCAGCCCATACTTGGCATAGCTCTCTGCGATATGGTTGGCAAGGGCGTCACCCTCATGGCCCTCGGCCGGGTGGCCGTCCGAAAAGAAAATCACGACTGGCTTGTACATTTCGAACGCCATGCGGGAGAGCACTTCGTTCGTGGCGCGAAGCCCTGCTGAAAACGACGTGCCACCGCCCAAGAACGGCGCTTCAACCTGGGCCATGCTGGTAATCGGCTCAGCTTCCCACACAATCTCGGCCTTGCCGTCAAATGTAATCACTGTGACGACATCGAGCGTCGCGCCGTCCTGGATGCGGTTGCAAACATACTCTCGGAACGCACCGTTCAGTCGCTGCCACGGTTCGCCCTGCATCGACCCGGAGGCATCGAACACGAACACATGGTGGATCCGATCCCCCGACGTCACGTGGGAACACTCAAACTTGTGGCCACCCACGTACGAAAACCCATCGGCACCGTCAGCAGGCTGTGCGACGGGCGGGTGCCACGCCGGCAACACACAATGGGATACTTCCTTGCCGTCATGGTCGGGCGCGTCACACTTAAACGCGCACTTGGCAAACTCTTCGCGCTCTTGGATCGACGAGCACGGATCTTCCCAACCGAGCGTGTCCCAAAAGCGTTCATGGAGCACTTCGTCTTGCTCCTTTTCCGGCGTCGGTTCGAGCGCGAGCTCGCAGTGGCGGCGCATGTCTTCCCGACTGCCCTGGTAGACACACGGATCACTGGCGTTTTCCTTTTCGCAGTCGAGGAAATGGACGTGGCCGCGGCCCATCTTCGAACAATAGAGGTTACACATCTCGGCAGTCCCGCGTTCGCCGGCCGCGTACTTTCGGTCCACAAGATCAATCTCGTTCTCGTCCGAGATAAACATCGTGTTGCGCATGTTGCCATGGGTCGTCTTGTGGAGCCCTTCATGGCCGTAAGCGCGCTGGCAATAGTACGAGCAGCACGGACAGCGCATGTCACAGTAGTGGATCACTTGGTCACCACCAGCGGCAGACGCCGCAGCACCTCTCTTCGTATCTTGATTCTTGTCGCTCGTCCGATGGTGAGACGCCACACAAGAGTGAGCACCAGAGTGGGCCATTTGCCCGGGCTCAAGCTGGCGTGCACACTTTTTACGCGAGCCATTCATTTCTTGGAACGTGTATTGAAACGACCCGCGTGCGCCGACAAACGTCTTGGACGATTGCTTGAGGATCACGTCAATGTGGCAAATGCCGTCCTGCACACACATGTCGGGACACGCGTGGGCCTCGTCGCACATGTGGATGGTGGGCTTTTCAGCGGACGCGTCAAACGTTCCCCCGTGCTTGGCCGCTAGATCAGGGTTCTCGACATCAAAGGCAATCTTGGCTTCCGTGTGGCCGTGAAAATGGTCGGTGGAGCGGCAGCTGCGCGTGCAGCCTTCCATGATGCACTGGGACATACATCGGTCGACTTCACACTTGTGGGCCGTGTGAGGCACCTCTACATCCATGACGCACTGCCGTGTGCAATTCATGGCCGCACAGGGCTGGCCACATTTGTGGAGACCGACGGCACAGCGATGGTCTTCGGATTCATCATGGCCGGCCTTTTTACTGCACTGATGTCCGCAATTGATCGCATGGCTCAAGAGACACGGGCGAGCGCATGTGTGGTCCCCCTTGTCGCACTCGCATCGTCCTTCGTGGCCCGCGGGCTTGGAGCATAGCGGCGGTAGCATTTCTCCATCTTCAGCGAACGCGTCCACGCAGTACGTACAGGCACCAATGCAGACGTGGCTCGTATCGCAGTTGTGCGCATGGTCACCGCCAGCGACATGCGTCGACACTTTCATGCACCCGAGCTGACACTTAGAGCATGCATCCAGGCACCGCACAAACAGCGTTTGGATCGCACTGAGTGCCTGCCGCTCGGTGCTGGCCCACGCGTCCGGAACACGGTCGCCAAACACTGACTGACACCACTTGTGAACACGTGCGCACCGACGCCGCACGACAAAGCTGAGAAATGAATCAAAGTCTTGTTGGAGTCGCTTGGTTGTCACGGCTTGACCTTTTGGTGGAGGACCGACCAGCTCTGCAAACGTTTTGAACAAGTTCTGAATCGCACTCGACGCTGTTTCAGTTCGGTTGGGAGCCATGAGGCTCACGCTTGGTCCGAGATCAATGGTGTCATCCTCAACTTGGTCAATTGGAATTCTTGCAGCCAACAGCAGGCGCCATTTCGGTGCGAGTATCGGATTCAAGGCACAGACTTCGTCAAAGCTGACCTGAATGGGTTCTCCTGTTGCGGCGACTGCAAGCTTTTCACGAGCAATCGATTGGAGCGAAGTTGCCTTGGTTGTGTCCTCGCCGTAACCATCGCAGACGGCACCGAAACGAAGCACGCCAGGGAGCTTTTTCATGACCTCAGCAATCTTCATGCGAAGCGTACTCTCATCCAGCGACGTCCAATCCAAGATCGATACCTTGGCGAGCAAAAGTCGAACGCAATCGAGAAATGCCTTACCCGATGGGAATCCTGCCTTTGGGTTGCCACACAACTGCTTGTCGATGAATCGTTGGGCATGCGAAAGCGAGCGGTAGTAACCCACTGTCCCCAGCGGCGGCGAACAGTTGATATCAAGTT
>JAADVZ010000234.1:0-38785 GCA_023335925.1 Pythium phragmitis | reverse complement strand
TGACTTGGACTTGTTCGACGGTGACGCATCTTTTGCCACGGACCCCAGTCTCCCCTCGTTCACGAAATGGCACAAAGGCTCAATGCTGTCTTCATTCTCGTCGATTGCATCGCCGTTTGCACCATCACCATCAGGCTTGAATCTATCCAGCCGGCAGCACCGCGACGATAGTGATTTTGCCAACGTTGTTCGCAAACGCCTAATGAAGTTCTGTCCCAAGCTCAAGCTCCGCAGTGTGTGAGGTTTGCTTCAGCTGCCATGCTGCTATCTGGATTCGCCGACGATGAGCGCGTCTACGGACACCGACGGGAGATCAAGATACGTGCTCTCAGGATCAAATTATTGTCGCTGTCGCTGGAACTGCTCTCCTCCGGCTCATCAAACTCTTCTAGTTCTTCTCTTTGCGCCTCCTTGGTATATTCAGCTTCATTTGGCCTCTTTTCCTTGTTGTCGCTACCGCTGTGGACCTGTTCGAGCGATAGGATCTGCTGCATCGTTTACTATGTGATGCGCTTGGCAAAGCTGGGAATCGTGGGCAAGCTACTTGAGATTGAAGACAGGAGAGAGACGTCGCGACTGGCATGCATCACGACGACGAGCACGCCCGCGCATAGACAACATTCCGGTTCGGGTGAATTCACAGCCGTCCCCTCTTTCACAGTCTTTTCCTCGTCCTCACCTTGCAACTGGGTGGGCGCTTCGATCGCTGGCACAAAGACGCTGTCGCCATCACAGGCCAGCTTGGTTGGTCGCGACCAGGTCACTGAATCCTCTTTCCGTTGAGATGCCATTGTCGGACGATTCATCAATCACCGTCTGCATATTCACGCTCAGCACAGCGTCCTAATCACGCACAAAGTTCGTGAGCTTGGGATGCGACTTGTTGGGCAACTCTTTGAGTGAGTGGTAAATCTGCTCGTCCCACTTGCAGATGTTGATAAACCAGTGAGTTTCTGCACTGGCGATCCAGATATCCGAGATGCTGCGCATAGTACCGGTACATTCGCGAGCCTGTGCGTGGCTGACTGGTCTCGTTCTTGGGCTCTTGCGACAGCTCCATGAAGAGCTGGCAGCAGAACGCGTACGCAATCACCAGTTGGCTTTCATAAGCACGACCGCACGTACAAATCGAACATCGAGAAGAGATCGCGCGCCACTTGTAGTGCGCCTTGCTCACGGCCAACGACGTGTTTGAACCCGGCTTGGCGGAGCCAATGGGTCGCCTCGTTTCGGTACAGCCACTGGCGACCCACCTTCTGAAGTGCCGCCTCTCCTGCCATCGCCTGGATTGCCGCATTGCCTTCAAATTTTAGCGATCCATCTTCTGAAGTATCACCTCTCCTGCCATATTGTCAAAATCCACCGTCAACAGCACCTGCGGTGTGTATTCTGTGAATTATCCGGACAGTGTGTATACCGCAACCACCAAAATTCAACCGAAGTTTCTCAAAATTTCGAGAAAGCAGCTCATCTCAAACGACATTCTTGCAACATTCCTCAATAGATCTCATTATGGAAGTCGCATGAAGGTGTCGGTTCGCGTGATGTATTCATTCATTCTGAGCTTCGTATCTCCACCTACGTAGTATCGCAGCCGAACGCGTTTGTGTCTCTCGTTGCTGCGACGAATGGCAGGGACATCGACGAAGTCGAGTACATCGTAGAGGCAAAACGGCACATTTACGTTTTTTTGTATCTGTGTTGGCTTGTGATACAATTCGCTTTAATCATCCTCGAACAGCACTTGAGCAGAGCACACGGAACGATATCGTCGGCGTATGTTAATTAGCTCACGATACACTCGCACCAAAAGACGCGGTCAGAAGACGATCTCGTGGTCATCTCAAAACTCGAGCTCAATACGGAGGATGCCCCCCCATGGTGCCCGGTTGGTTGCGTCGCGTGCTGCTTCAGGTACCTTTTTTTCATTCGACCTGATAGTAAAGAAAGCTGTGGGGTGCCAGACAGCGATCTCGCAGTGACGGCCGGATCGTCCGTACACTTGGAGCATTCTTTCGTGGCGCCGTTCGTCGCGAGTCCTAGCGTGGGCTTTCGCAATGTCTTGTCTCGAGTCGTTCGCGCCACTGGCACTGACTGCGGAATATTCGCCAACGCCGATGATAACCCGGAACGACAGTGAAGAGATGGGGCGCCGTTGTTTTGGCTACAGCGCCGCTTGTGTTCACCCAATGCCGAGACCTCCCACTCTGTGATCAATGCACGGATATCGGGGCAATTGGACACGCCCTCGAGCCACACATCATGGGGGAGCGACTTGAGATCGCGTCCTTGTATGCCCTCCAAAAGTGATACAAAGTGAGCCCGCAATGACGGGCTATGATCGCGCTGTCGGAGGCGATGCAACTGGGAGACCCAATCTGGTTGATTGTGAGTCGGTGTCTCAGTTGATCGATGAATCACCTGGTGGACAGCAAGGCAGCAGAGCGAGCCTGACAGACGCCAACATGAGCTCATGAGGCCATTCACAGCACCTTCTACGCATGACGAATGTACCTGCGAGGTCTTCGATCCCCTTGCGATCCAAACAAAGACAATGTCGCTTGTCCGCAGCAGAGAACAGAAGCATCGCGCGTTCTTCTTGATGCCCACGATGCAGGACCGACAGGAGCTAACACATGCACGCCATGAGTACATGGATCATCCTGAGCTGTTGGGCCGATACCCAACCCCGCACGTCTCTACCTGAGCTAAACGATAGAAAGAGATGTTCCCGTAGGCATCGCGTCGGAGCAAATCGACAATCCACCGCGAGAACTCGGGTGGAAGCTACGTGCAAACTGCGCGGTCAGTAATGCGCAAAGGAGGGTGACCCGAAGACAACAGAATGATTTTACCATGGGGAATTCTCGTGCCAGCAAACCGTCCACAAATTCTTCTCGCAGCCCGCGTAGGTGAAGTCGTTCATAGCTCTTGAGATAAGTCCTCGCAAACATAAACTCGCTGTGAAGCCGGGCAAGCTCTGTGGGGTGGAAGTGGACCGTGTGAAGCAATGCACGCGTCTCGCTCGGAAGAAATGGCGCCTGGCCACGCAGATTCGCTCGCCAGTCTTCCACGCCTTCGTCACTCAGGTTGTACACGGCGCGGGCTTGTTGTCGTATGGTCGCGAGACGCACGGTCGGTGCCAGCCCTCGACAGGCTTCCAGTACCTCTTTGTAGATGAAGCTGGCTTCCCAATGACCAGTCTGCTGTTTGGATATGGATATGATTAGTACAGTACATCAGTTTGAGCTCGTACACAAGATACTCACGTCCTTGGCGGCTAGGGAATCACAGGCGAGTCGCACAAAGTGGAGCGCGAGCAGGAAATGGAGAAACGTGCCGTCATCTTCACAAAGCATTGCCTCCCATAACTCCACCAGTAGCAACCGTGGTAGCTCGCTGACCCACACAGGGATGAACCACTTGCATGCGAGCAGCGAGGCCACAAAGCCCAGATCCACCTGAGTCATGCAAAACGCAGATTTGCATATCTGGTTGAAGATGTCTTAGAATGGAAACCAGAGTACCTTGGCCAACTGAGGCACATGCGGAACAAGCCGCTGCTTCATGAGCTCTTCAAACACCTTCACATCCTGACTCGACCAAAGGCGATTGTCAGCGTCATGAAAAGGAGTTCCATAGCGGGCTCATTCACGTACCACATGGAATCCATGGAGCTTTGGAGACCGCGCGAAAAAATCCTCTGGAAAGATGCTGTTCCCATTCCAGCACATCAGAGACGGAGCTATGTAAACCACACGTTTAGTGGGGTTTGGCCCGAACGCACCGTTCAATGACCGTCGCGTAGATCCAAAACGCCTGCTCTTCGCTCTGCGGCAATGGCGTGTGGGCCAACACAAAGCACAGCAGATCGGCGTGGCCCTGCACATAGCCCACGCGAGCATTCCGCTACGAAGGATGGTAAGATTATGTTACATGCGAGTCGTTCCCTCTCGATGCATTGCGGGAGACACACACCACACAGTAGGCCATCAAAACGCTCCGCAGCTTGGCCACCAACGCCGCGTACTCGGCGCTCTCGACGGCCGCCTCGTTCTGTTCCTCACTCTGCTCCTCCTCCGCACTTCCATGCAGTAAAAACGCTTGGAGTGACGGCAGGATGCGGTCGAGATCCAGTTCAATCTGAATGCGGTCATCGTCAAACGTCGCCGGCAACGCGTGCTGCTCTCTCGCGCGCCGCGCGTACTCTTCGTAGCTGACGTTGCTCCCAAGCGCCACTCGCTGCGCACCAGAGTCTGTGAACCAATCGCGCGTCTTCAGACGCTGGACGGCGCCGTCCTGAGCCGTGGGGGGCGTCGCATGACCGTCGTCCGGCGCCGGGCTTTCCATGTTTCCTTTCATGATTCTCTCTTTGACTGGGAAAAACGTCCAGTGAAGAGAAGGAAGGATTAACGACAGATTGAATTGTCGAAAATGGGTTTCTGACAGTGTCGAAAACTAGCTCCTCTTCAAAGAAGAAGATTTCTGCAGACGCAAAGCGAGCGAGAGCCATGTCGTCGTCCGTGCAGGTCGCGCCCACGCGCATGTACGTACAGTTATATCTGTATCAGGGTGCTGGTCGACAGAGGTTAATAGGGGATGGTGTGGTGATGGGAACGCAGGGCGCTGACCACGTTCAAGGCCAAGCGTGTCGCCGCAAAGAAAGGTGAGGGGAAGAGAGCGCCGATACGCGAAGCACCCGTTCAAAGATCTGAGTGCGACTCTCGAGTGTAGGATTTGAGCTGCTGAAGAAGAAAGCCGATGCGCTCAAGATGCGCTTCCAATCGATGCTGCGCGAGATCCAAAAGGTACGAAGAATGAGGGACACGGCCCCTCATGACTGCCAGCCGACTAATCTTTGTTGGGCGGGTACACAGACCAAGATGGCCATGTCGACCGAGGCGTCCGAGGCGTTTTTCTCTCTGACGCAGGCGCAGTACGCGGCCGGCGACTTCCGCACCAAGGTCATCGAGTCGGTCACGACGGCCGAGATGCGCCTGATAAACCGCATCGACAATGTCGCCGGCGTCAAGTTACCAGTGTTTACCGAGGTCGAAGTGACGCGCGAAAAGTCGGAAAACATTGGTCTCGCTGGCGGTGGTGGCAAGATCCAAAACTGCCGTGAAAAGTTCCGCACGTTGCTGCGTGCGCTGATCAAGCTCGCGTCGCTGCAGGTATGGGAATACGTCTGTGACTGGTCACTGTGTGGATATTGACTCTTAATTCTCGGACGCAAAGACGTCGTTCGTGACGCTTGATGAAGCGCTCAAGGTCACTAACCGCCGTGTGAACGCGCTGGACAACGTACGTGGGCTGTGTAGTGTCTGTCCCCTTGCACCGGACGCGTGTGGCCGGAGTGGCTGAGTTTGGTTGCCGTCTTTTAGGTCACGATTCCCCGCATCGAAAAGACCATCGACTACATTGTCCGTGAGCTCGATGAGTTGGAGCGTGAAGATTTCGTGCGGTGAGTCTCTGTGTCCCAATTCTTCTATGGTGCCTCTGGTCGTTTCCTCAATGGAGCCGGCTGGTCTCCCGTTGGTCGACAGAATCAAGAAGGTGCAGGCTAATAAGGTCGAGGCTGAAAAGCTGGTGATGGCGAAGCGGAAGGAAGCCGGTACGCTGTCTCATACCTACTCCAGGGTCTCTTAAGATTTCCATTCTAACGGTTGTGTGTGTGGTTTCCAGCCGCGGATCGTGAGAACGCCATCGCGAGCGGGCTGCTCTCTCCCAGCAGCGTCGCGGCGGCCGCGTCCACGAACCCTTTCGACACGAGCGACCCTTTTGCCGACATCACGCCGGCACGCGATATGCTCTCAGCCTACGAACCTGCAGCAGACTCGGATGTGATCTTCTAGGCGAGGTGCGATAGCCCGCCCGAAAGGATGTGGCTCGCGTTGGCCACGGCAGGAGATGCATATTGTATGTGTCTAATGACAAATTCGACACAGAACAGTGAAGTCACATTTTGTACTCCCTGGGGGGCATTATTCAATGTCTGACATCCATCAAGACCAGTCACACAATGGAGCCGATCGCTAAGCGGCTCAAGCAATCGGCGGAGGCAGCGCTCAGCGGCGTCGCCAAGAAGCCCCCGCAGGACGACATCGCCGAGCAGATTAAGCGGCTCGAGGCGGAACTCCACGGAAGTGGATCGTCCAGCGACGACGACGACGATGATGCTGACGACGATGACGATGACAGCAGTAGCTCGTCGTCCGATGACGACGGACAGCACAATAAGAAGAAAACCAAAGCAAAGGAGTCGGCAGTATTAAGTCTATCCGCATACGCGGACGATCGTGTGGAGGGTCTGCCCGATCACTTGCTGCCTAAGGCATCGGCGACGGCCGCCAATCTCACTGTCGACAAGAAGAAGCGCAAGAGTCGAGACGACGACAAAGCGGCCGCGAACGCGTCGCTGCTGGACGTGCTGCAATGGCCCAAGAAAGTGCCGTTCGCGTGCAAACCATGTGGATTCGTCGGAAAGGATCTCGCCGATTTCCAAGCGCATCGCGAGTCGCAGGAGCACCTCGCGAAGCAGCAGAACGTTGGCGGCGTGCTCACGTGCAAGCTTTGCGACAAGTCGTTTACGAGTCCGCAGCAACTGGAGGACCACAAGGCCGGCAAGTGGCACTTGCAGCGCGCGCAGCAGCGCAAGGCGCGCCACATCGTCAAGGTGTGTTACGATTTTATGCGGGGCAGCTGCAAGTGGGGCGACCGGTGCAACTATGAGCACACCGAGACCAAGGCGATGAAGACTGGCCATGCGTTTGACCGAACCAAGAAACGGCCGTGCGAGATTTTCCAACGGCGGGGCAAGTGCAAGTATGGCGACAAGTGTCTGTTCTCGCACATGGCAGCCGAGTCATAACAATAGACACTGAATTTGAGGCTGACCAAGCGGTTGTGTTTCAAGCATTTACGCAGCCTTGGCCGTGAGAGCGGCCACGAGCTGCTTGATGCGGTCGGCCGTGAACTCGCCATCGAGCTTCTCCGCCACACGGACGACGGTCTCCTCGAGTTGCTGACCACGGTAGACCAAGAGCACGGGCACGTCGCCCATGGTGATACTGTCGTCCGCCTCATGTGCGACCATGGCGACAAACTACACAAGCAAAGACTGTCAATGAGGCTGCCAGCGGTGGAGGAAACAGTACGACCGTCCGTACCTTGACGTGGGAAAGCTCCGTCGCGATCTGCTCGAGATGCTGGTTCATGAGCCCGCACGGATAGCTCTCCGGATGGTACAGATGCACAATGGTCGTGACATTGGACGGCGAGTCGTCGGTGAGCTTGACGTACTCGCTCGGGGAAATGTACTCGAGCGTGCCAAAGCGATTGCTGCCAGACATGGTCCACTCTGGTGTCAGTAGCTCCGCGGACACGCCATTCTCACTAATGCCTACGTACCGCATCCTGGCCGCTTCGTGCATCTGATACACGCGCAGGGCATTGTACTTCATCAGGAAGTCGTCGTTCAGCAGCATGTCGTCGTCGTCGTCGTCACACGCGCACTCGGCCGCCCTACACCCCACTGCCTGTTGGTTCGACACACCCTTGGCAATGCGCAACAGCGCCGCCTGCCGCTCCTTCTCTAGGCGCTCGCGCTTGGCGAATGCACTCGTCTTGTGAGTTATACGGGATCGAAAATGAGGCACACACACACAACTCAGCAACGGACCTCTTCGCGCTGGTATCGCTTGTGCGCCTTGTAGTCTTTGATGACGCCCTTGGGTCCCGTGTGCTCGGAACGGAAGACGCGGTTCTTCGTGCCAGGTTTCCGCGCCTGCGGGTCACCCCATGGCCCATCCACTGGCGTCTGGCGCCATGGGCCAGTCGCGTCCTGGACTGAGTGCACTCGCTCCGAGATCTCTTCTTCGTCGTCACTGTGATGCAAACAGCAACATCATCAACATCGGAATTTCCCGCGCAAGAGTGACATGTCGTATCTTTCCAACCTCGCCTCTGAGTCGGACGCCACGCGGCCGCGCAGCTCGTCAGGATCGCGGTCCCGCATGACATGGTGCTCCACAAAGAACTTCTCCATTGACGCCGTCCTTCCTCTCGATCTCCGGTCGAAGAATGGCGGGTATTTCAGCGCACACGCGATTTCAGAAAGATACAGAAACTGATTGCTTGCAGTCCATGGAAGGAATCTAGTCGAATGGTCAGCGCCCGTCAACAACCCCACGGCCATCAAGAACGCAAGAACAGCGACACGAAAAACCTAATGCAATGTCATTGCACTCTACACAACACTGTGCCTTCTGGACCCTCCTCTCTGGACCCTCCTCCTTTGTCTCGACACAGCACCAGCGAGCCACATCGCTGACCCTTGTTCCCCTTTCTCTCGATGCCCAATTTAGCCCTTGCCCGACTGCTTCATGAGCCATTGAATGACCTGGTCAATGTTGACGAGGCGCAGCGCGGAGATCGGGATGACGAGCCACGGGTTGTCGACGATGTAGTCGAGGTTGAGCTCGCGGATGAGCTCGGGCTCCGAAATGTGCGGCTCCAAGTCGATCTTGTTCGCGAGCACGAGAAGGGGCGTCGTCGCCAGCTCACTGTTTAGCATCATAGGGTTAGCCACCAACATACTGTGCGTCAACGCGTCCGCAGCGATCGTACCGATCCTCCAGCAGGCGGTGGAGCTCTTTTCTCGCGAGCGAGATTTGGTCAAACTGCAAGCAGCAAATGAAGCCATATCAGAACACAGCCAACCCACAATACCCAAAAAGCAGCAACCTCAACGTACCGCGTTCGCGTCGACGACGTAGATAATGACGTCACAGCCACGCGTGTAGCGACCCCACTCACTTCGGTATTGCGCCTGCCCACCGATATCCCAGCACTTCATTTGGACGCCTCCTTTCTTCACGAGTTTGACGTTCAAGCCGATGGTCGGGCACGTCTCCACGGGGTGGCCCATGGCCATGACGTTCAGCAGCGTCGTTTTACCACTGTTCTCGAGACCGACCAAGACCACCTCGAGCTTCTTGGTGTAGAACGCCTGGAGCATCTTCTGAAGGATGCCGCCCATGGTGACTTGATTCTGCGTCGACACACAATGTTCCTCAGTCTTCTTCCATCCCAAACACGCACCTCCCAGTACCCAATGAGTGCGCTGTCGCCGTCACAGCCCGACCGTCAGCACCTCCCCCTTCGCCCACATACAACGGATCCACAAGGAGCCTTCCGTCCCAATGGCTACGGTGGAACAAAGATGCTTCCAAGATCGTTGACACGCCGCAGAGCGGGGAGGAGGAAGAGGACGAAGGGGTTGGAGCACACGCACACACATGGGCATACAGAGGGAGGATCCCCACGGGGGGGGACGTCGCCCCCTCAGCTGCCGCTACTGTTCTCCGGTACGTACCTGTGACTTGCTGCTTCTCGCGTTCCCGAGCTTCTCTGCTGTCAAAGTGACTGCGCGGGCACGTTGACTTTCTTTCGCCTCGCCCTTGGAATGGCGCAGGAAGTCGTGCGAAGGTTGCGCGAAGGTCGTTTGAATCCACTCTTTCCCTCCTTCTCGTTTTTTTTCTGTCGCCCCAACTTTTCCCTTGGACCCATGTCCCAAATGTCCCTATTATCCCGAACCAACAAGCGTGTCAATTTCGGGACGTTACTGTCCCTCGTGTCCCTCGTTCTGGCTGCAACCAACCAATACAACGCGCTGTCACGTGTGGTGGAACAGCAGCGACCTTCGGCAAACGTCATTCATTGTCGAAGATGCTTCCCGCTTCCGTCTCCCTTCGCCGCGCGGCGCTCCGCGTGACTCGCCGTCTCACTCTCGCGACCGCCGCCCATGGCGCGCCGCTCGCCCGCGCCACTGCTGCCACGGTCGGCACCGCTCTCGTGCAGCGCAAGTCGCCCGTGATGAGCAAGCAATGGTTCTCGACGAGCGTCGAGCTGGACGGCATCATGTCGGCCGACGACGAGCTCCCCGAGGTCGTGCTCGAGCCGCTCAGTGGCTTTGTCGACCAGAAGCCGCTCTCGGACTTTGATCTGACGGAGCAGACGCTCGAGAACCTGCTCACCGCCGGCATCACGCACCTCTTCCCCGTGCAGGCGCAGTCGTTTGACGTGATGATGAAGGGCGCCGACATTGTTGGCCGCTCCAAGACTGGCTCGGGCAAGACGCTGGCGTTTGCGCTGCCTATTATTGAGCGCCTCCAGGCGGAGACCGGCAAGCCCGCGCGGGACCCGCGCGCACTCGTGTTGCTCCCAACGCGCGAGTTGGCGCAGCAGGTCGCCGACGAGATCAAGCGCATCGCGCCCCAGTTCCGGATCGTCACGGTCGTTGGTGGCGTGTCGTACACGACGCAGGAAAACCACTTGCGCCGCGGCGCGGACGTACTGGTGGGTACGCCGGGCCGCATCATGGACCTCGTCGAGAAAGGGTCGCTCTCGCTGGACGCCGTGCGCGTGTCGGTGCTGGACGAAGCCGACATGATGCTCAAGTTTGGCTTCCAGGAAGCTGTCGAGACCATCTTGGGCTGGGTGCCCACGGAAGACCGACAGGTCGTCATGTGGTCGGCGACGTTCCCCAAGTGGGTCAACAACATGGCCAGGCAGTTCACCAAGAATGCCGTCAACATTGATCTCGTGGGCACCTCGGACAACCACGTGCCGGCCACGGTGAGCCACAAGGCCATCCACGCACCCATCAGCTCGCGCGTGCGGGTGCTCGAGAATGTGCTGCGCCACCGCGCGCGCGGCGGCCAGGCGCTTATTTTCACCGAGACCAAGCAGGAAGCCGACGAAATCGCCAACTCGCTCGCGAGCATGGACGCCAAGGCGCTCCACGGCGATCTGTCACAGGGCATGCGCACGGCCACGATGGAGGGCTTCCGCAACGGCTCGGTCAAGACGCTCGTGTGCACGGACATTGCTGCGCGTGGCCTTGACATTGCCAACGTCGAGCTGGTCGTGCAGTACCGGCTGCCGCACGACAAGGAAAGCTTTGTGCACCGCGCTGGTCGCACGGGCCGCGCCGGTCGCTCGGGCACCAACATTGTGTTCTTTGACCGCAACGACGTTGGCGATGTGCGCGACTTTGAGAAGCGATTCAAGTTCAACTTCCAGCACGCGTCGGCGCCGCACGTCGAGCAGGTGCTGGACGTCGCGGTCAGCGATATCGCCAAGAAGCTCGCCGACGTGCCAACCGAGGCGACCAGGGTCTTTGACGAGTCTGCGCAGCGTATGTTTGAAGAGCAGGGCGTCGGTGCCCTGAGTGCTGCGCTCGCGATGCTCTGCGGCTTTGACAAGGAGCACCTGAGCTCGATTTCCATGCTCACAGGCCGTGGTAAGACGCAGACGGTCGAGGTCGCCGGCGTCGAGCACGCGCGCACGCTCCACGGGTGGCTTGCGGGCTTTGACGACCGCACGGCGCGAGTTGATCTCCACCCCATCGACGACAGGTTTGTGTTCGACATTCCGCAGGACTCGATCGAGCGTCTGCGTGCGCATCTCTTGGAGGTCGCCGGTGAGGACGTGACAGTCTCTCCCGTCTATGAACTCTCGCGCGTGCTCATGCAAGGCAACCAGCGCAACGAAGGCCGTTCATTCGGTGGTGGTCGTGGCGGTGGCGGCTACCGTAACGGCGGCGGCGGTGGCTACCGCGGCGGCAACAATCGCGACAGCGGCGGTTTTGGTAATGCTGGTCGTCGTCGTAACGACGGCGAGCGTGGCGGCTACCGCAACCGCGACCGGGACTTTGACTCGAGCTTTTCGCGTGGCGGCGACCGCGACCGCAGCCCTCGACGTGGACCGTCCTCGTCGTCGCTCTTTGGTCGGTTCTCGGAAGCTTCGCCTCGCAAGTCGGGCGGTAGCGGCGGCTTCCGTGAGTCGTGGTAAAGAGCCATCGGCTTTGGCTTGCCACGAAGAAGACGAGAAGGAAGCTCGAACCGGCCGGCTTTGCCTATCCCTCCTACTGTCTTCTCCACTCATAGATCGATAGAAGTCACCCGACACCACCCTCATGCATAATTTATCGACCACTACGAAACCAATATAAAAAGAAAACAAGCCACCATTCAGTTTGCAATACCTGTAGTATGGATATATTAAGGAGATCTCTTCTAACTTACTCTAGTGGTGTGTGTGCGTGTGGCTAAATGGATAAATAGGATCGTAATACTCTGCCATACTAGTAGATCACCGCAGCAGTTCCCCCGCCGAGTACCCGCGCGCACGAAAGCGCGCGACAGCTTCGTCGTTGGCGCGGTCCATTGAGCCCATCGAGGTGCGTACGTCAGGCATGGACGCTGCACGGAAATCAATGCGGTCTTGGCGCGTCTTGAGCGGCCCCACCAGTGTGGCGGCCGCGTCCACGAGGTCCTCGGCCTCGCTCAGCGACGACACTCCGAGAAACAAACCCACCGATTTGTCGATGTCGTCGCCGTCGCGGCGGCAGTGGCGCGCGTGGCGCGTGACCATTTCGACGAGGTCTTCGAGAAAATGCGTGAGCTGCAGCGCGCGCGTGGCGCCGTACTTGTCAGCGTCCATCACGATGAGCGCGCGTGACGGGAGCTTGGCGTCCTTGAGGCGCTCAACAAATGGGTGGCAGTTGGCGCAGTCGCGGCAGTCGGCGAGCAGCCTCTCGCGGAGCCGCTTGAACTCTCGGAAGCGACGATGGGAGCGGTAGACGTCGCCCGTGACTTGGTTGCACGTCTCGATCTCGTACACGAACCGAGTCTTCTTGAGCAGCGCGGCCTCTTTCTCTTCCGGGTAGAACCGCAGCACGCGCACCGCGAGGAGCGAGGCCTCGTCGCTCTCCATCGATTCGTCCACCGACTCGGCGCCGACAGACTCAGAGGACGAGAGAGGTGATCGCGCGCGCGCGAGGAGCCGCATCGGCATGTCTCCGGGCTGTGGATATTGCGGAATGGCTGACGGTCTCACCTTCCAATACACGTGGTAAAAAAAGAAGGGGCGCTTCGCGACGCGACGCGCCTTGTCCGAGTCGGCGCTTGTGGCTGTGTCGCTCTGCGCGGGAGGGCGGATCTACGGAACTGCGTCACGGGTGCGGTGCGGATGGAGGCGGGCGAGTGATGACGGAGAGACCATGAGAGACCACTGTCCGTGACCAGAGAGAGTCCTCATGCGAATGAATGCCCGGCTGCTCTCTCAGCTGCAACCACGCGCGCGAAAAAAAAGAACAGAAAATCTGGGATGAACCCACACCTGCGAACTTAGCGAGAGAAAAATGGCATGGTTTTGTGCAAGCGCAGGCGTCGAATCGAACCTAATGCGTACTATGCCAACCAAATTCGCTTCTTTTCTGAACCCAGGCGGGATGGATGAATTTCAACAAATCGAGATGATTGCCGATCACAGTGAAATTTTATCAAGATTCCCCATGAATTTTTATGGGTGAAAACATGGTTATCATGGGACTTGATTAGTACAGCAGTATACAGTACAGTACAGTACTGCATACAGTAAATCCGGAACCAGCACGGAACTAGACTCCATGCGACGGGTATGTGAGCAGCTCCGGCTTCAGCCGACGCCATGCACCAACGAGGCGGCTGTGCTCCTCTGGATGGGCCTGCTGGAGCGCCGCAGGGTCCTGAGAAAAATTGCACCGGAAGAATCCAGCACAGGTCAGCTGCCCATGCGTCCACACTGCAGTTTTGACAGTTGAAAAAAGCACGCACCTCCGCAAAGCACACGAAAATGGTCGAGACGATCGACTCGAGAACGGATGACACGATCGCGCACATGGCGTAACCGATGGCGGCACACGCAATGAAAGTGACCACGACAACGTTGAACGTCTCTGGAGTAGCGAGAGAAACCAGAACGAGAGAGAGAGAGAGCCATCAGACAATCGCCACAGATGAACGACAGGCCTGAGCAGTCGCACCGCACTGATCTGGATGCTGCTTTGCCTCATCGGCCGTGCACTCCATGGTCATAAACACCCACGCCGAACCAATCGCACCGGACGTCGCACCTGCGCATCACAAGAGAGAGTTGAAATTTTGATCTGGGACTCATGAATCACATCATGTGAGACACTCACCCACGACCAGTGCGCCGACGTTGAGTACGCTGGCGATGAGCGTGTCGTTGATGATGGAGCTCCAGCCGCGGTCGCGAAAAATGCGCATTGTGTCGTAGCCAGCCGACTGGAAATCCTTGCCATAAATCGCCACATGACAGAACGCGTACTTGTTGAAGTATCGAATGTTCTTGGAGACAAACTTGATGATGCACTCGAGGCACGCGTTCGGACTACGGCGCCCTTTGCGACGAGGTGTGGACAATAGCATCGCCTTGAGCGCCGTGAGCGTCGCGATCACGAGCGAGCCCAAGCAAATCGAGCCGAGCGAGAACGTCGCGGCACGGATTCTGGATCGCTGGACGGTTGTGGCGTCATGGAGACCAAACCACCATTCGCCAACCGCGCCAGCCGCCACGCAGTGGACAACGTTCTTGACAACCTCAATGAACCAGAACAAACTGTCACAAGGCTGTCAGTACGATGAATGAGAAATGCGTGAGAAGATGGGGGTAGACAAACCTGAGCAACATGAAGAAGAAGTTAACGTTGCCAAAGTTTGTCGCATCGTACGGATTGGAGGACTTGGCCAGCACCCCAACGACCGCGACGCTCCAAACAAGTGTCCACACGCCTTGCACAAGGAGTGCGATGTAAGCGGTCGAGACAATGTTGGGGAACTCGCACAGAATGCGAGACGCGGCGGCAAGATTGGATGCAGCGAAGCCGATCGAGTCTCGAATGGCTAGGTAGTACGCGAGAATCGAGGCCGCGAAAAAGAGATTGACAAAGCCGACGGCGCGCCCCCCCATCCCCGAGTCCAAGAACGCGATTGCGGACGACACCAGCAAAGCAACAATGCTTCCGCGCAGCGTGAGGTTGATCACATCAGACGTGTGACGCTGCAGAACGTGGAGCCACAGCACCGAGATACCACCGCCGATGCACGACGTCAAGAGAAATATGGAAAAGATCCGAAGCCCGTGCGAGATCGACGGCGACGGCCCGTCGCCGTGGATGGTAAAGTAGAGATGGAACACGTTGGGCAGCCCAAAGAACAGCTAGCCATAGTAATCCCGTACGCGTGTTAGCACCTTCCCCGCGTTGCACCTTTCTGATACTGAGCTTCGTACCGCGAGAAAGAGAACGACTCCCAGGTTCGCGGCAAAGGCGAGCGCGAACGGACGGTCTTTGAAATCCACGCCGTTCCCAGCAGCACTACCGCTCTGCTCTACGTGCGGCGGCGGCGGCAGGTCGCCAAAGTATGGCTCCTCGTTCTTCGCCAGCAGCGCGTCCGTGTCCGCATAGTCCAGCTCCATACTTCTTGCTCACCCTCCGCCGACGAAGAAGAAATATCGAGGAGGAAGATGAGGCGAGTGATGGTATCAATCACACGTTTTAACGTTGGTTATTTGATGTGTTGGTTAATTATGAGGAACTCCCCGTTGCAGCACTCGGACCGAAGAACATGGCGGAGGTCGAGCTGGAGTGCGCGGTGTACGGCGAAGGGACTGTGTTTCCCGTGAAGATCGCACTCGATGCGAAAGTGGGCGTTTTGCAGGAGAAGATTGCTGGCGTCTTGAGTACCGAGCACCATACTGTTCCTCCTCGGTTGTTGACGCTCTATTTGGCACGGAAGAAGGGGGCAACCACTTGGGTGGCGGACGACGACAAGTTGGATACTCTCTTGCAAGGAGATGTGGACGCTGCTGCGTATACGAAGATGCGATCTTCTTGGAAGCTCAAGGAGATGGAATTGTTTGGTTCGAGTTTCTCGCCCGGAGACAAAGAGATTCACGTGCTGGTGGAACTCCCGAAGGGTTTCGCTGGCGGTGCAAGCGACACATTGACGACGGCGCAAATGGTCAAGGAAATGCACGAGCAGATTGTGCAGACCAAGCGAAAGCGATACAACCACTCCGATATGAGCTCAACGAAGGGGAAGGCGCTCTTGCAAGAGCTGAATATTCGCGTGGTGCCGGCGCGCTCAGTTCCATTCGCTACTGAAGCCCCAACTCCGGTTCAACCATTCACATGGAAAACTGTGCGCGAAGAACTTGGCCAAGACATCAAGCTCACGGAGGAGCAGCAACGAGAACGATATCGCACTTACGTGGAAGCCAACATTGGTGACGTGCTCGTGAGAGAGAAGCTTTGCCTGCTCAGTGTGGAGAAAGGCAAGAATGTTCTCAGCGCCGCTATCCCTGGTCACGACATTGACCTCATTGGACGCACGGATATGCTCGTACTGAGCGACCTTGCAGAGCAGTTCCCGATCCACTTGGAGTTGTTGCCTGAAGTGAAGATGCTGATCGAAGTGAAGAAGGAGGTGAAAGGAGGTGCCGTTTTCCAGGCCTTATCGGAGCTCATCGCACTAGATGTTCTCGTTGATGATCCAGTGATGGCACTGCTGACTGACTTGACTGACCATTGGCAGTTCTTCTGGGTTTCTGAGAAGAGCGACAACCACGCCATCATCCGAACAGTGATTATACCTGATCCAAGTGCAGCGTTTGCAGTGATCAGGTCGCTAATCGCGCAGTCGCCATCTGCAGATGCAGAGATCATTCTTCCGTGCTTTGAGACACCACTCAAGCGACGCAAGCTGGTGAACGTGTTGCCGTCTATCAGCGAACGGGGTGAAAGCAGCGACGTACGGGCCGCCATTGAACGATACTACGATATCGCAAGCGTGCTGGGCCCCGACATTGAGATGGCGCGTGCTGTGGCCAACCAAGTCACCCGATCGATCCCGGTATTCGCACACTCCACTTTGAGTTATTTCAGCTGATCATAACGTTAATGTGGTCTGTGTACTGGGTATTTCTGATCACTGATTTCAACACACTACATACAAAAAAAGAAACCGCTCTCCTCGACGGCACTGTCCGAGCGTGATGGTGTTGTATCCACGCGTGCACGAGAGGAGGGAAAAGGCGATTGCCGGAGCCATGGCGTCCGCGACAGAGCCCAACATGCGAGGACTAGTGTCTGATACTCGCTCACGCAGTCGGTCAACGACGCTGGGCGGACTTGATCACGCCGGCGGCGCGTCGGTCGGTGGAAGCCGACGCATGAGCATGCCGCAGCAGCGGCAAATATCGGTCGTACTGTCGCCTTCCAACGGTGCAAGAGCCCGAGCGATGAGCGGTGCCACCCGTGGTGGCGGTCGTGAGGAGGAAGACGGCGGCACATGGCAAGAAGATGAAGAGGACGGCGAGGACGATGACCATCACGTGGACAATCTGAAGTTTGACGGCGTGAAAGAAGGCCCGTACATGCTATGCAAGCGGTCCGACGATCTTCTTGGCCACCGGGCTCGACAAGTGTTCCGCGAGAAGGCTGCTTCCATGCGTGGAGAGAACGGTATCTACTACTACCTCAAAGACCTCATGAAGAAGTTCGGCTCGGACAAGGCCCCGAAGAAAGGAGTGACGTCGCCACAAATCGTGCTTCAGCCCCACGAATTCCGGAAACTCATAGCGAGCGATGCAGCGTTTCAGTCTGCGATTCCGGAGGAACATATTGACGCTCTCTTTCACCGTATGATCGCGGAGGACCTCAAGGTCGTGCGGCATTTGGATTTCGTCGAGTTTTGTCTATTTGATCACCACCAACTGTACGTCCGCATTACGTCTGCTGTAGCGGCCTTGGAATAGTTAGTCACAACGTGCTGTCTGCGTGACAGGCGTCTGCTGCTTTTCCACTTCCGCAAACGCCTGAAGAAAATGCGCCTGTCCGACAACGAGATCACCGATACCTTTCGACGACTTACAAGTGCTGGCGCGCCCAACTGCATTTCACCTACGCTACTACACGCTGCGATAGCGAGAGAACTCGACGTCGTGTTGACTACAGGGGTGGGTGCTGTCGTGCAATGTGACCTGAATCATTGGGTGGCGGCCTCTCACAGCCCATCTCAAATCGTTAGGAAATCCGTTTTCTCCTGCAGCTCATGGACCTCGATGGCGATGGGGCGGCCAAAGTCAATGACTTTGAGAAGTTTGTCAAAGATGATCGCGCGTCGTTCGACCTTGTGCACCCCCCAACAGAGAGCGGTATTGTGGAGCTGAGGATCAGCATGAGCGAAGGGGACGAGAGCAGCCTGAAGAGGGATGGCTTCAAACAGCTCCAACCGGCATTGCACGAAGAATCCACTGTGAAAGTGCATTTGTGGTACAAGAGAGCTTCACGCGAAGAAGGGAGATCCGCAATGACGAACATCCGGTACGCACCAACCGCTCGCGATTCCGACCTTGTCGCGAAAGGATTTTCGTGTCTGCACCAAGATGTGAACCGAAGCGGAGCTTTCGGCAAGCACAAGTACATCTGGTTGAGCTACGTGCCCGCGAATGTCCAAAACGCGAGCGAGGTGATCGATATGTACCTATCCAGCGGCGATGAAGACGACGCCAAGGACGCCAAGTTGTGGTTGCCCATGTATCGAGGCTTCAAACTTGTGCCTGGCGGCCTGAACGAGCGAACCAATAAGCACAACGTCTTCCTGTGGATTCGTCGGCGCCAAATCCACTCCACGGAGGATCTCGTCGATACGGCACACGACATTGGGCTTCCAGACTCGCCAGGAACTAGATCGAAGAACCACATGCAAGTCGTTGAGCTGGAGGGATACGTTCGCCAAATGCTCCGACGCAACTGCCCGGTGGAGCAAGATGGCTCCATTAATTTCGGGAGGCTGTTCGACGATTTCGACGTGAAGAAGACGAGAGCGATCAGTAGACAAGTGGTGCACGCTGGTATCGAGTCATTTGGGATCAAGATGGGAGTGAAGGTGAGTCCATCCATCCATTTTCACATGGTGGTGGAGGCATAGCAAACTCATGGCGTGTTTGCCAACTCGACCTCGTAGGATTTCCCGCTCATCTGGGACCGTATCAACCCATGCTCGAAGAAGACGATTGACGTGACCACGTTTGCGCATTTTCTGGAGATGACCGACTCGGAGATGTAAGCGTGCTTCCGTACTTTTGGAGTTGCTAGTAATGACCGCTTACCTCTGATACTCCGACAGCGACGATGTGGTTGACACACTACAAAGGGTCATGACGACGAAATCGACCCAGCAGCAGCAGATGCCGAATTACCGCATCATCTTTCAGTCATACAATGCACTGGGAGACGGGAGACTCAGTCGCTCAGATTTCCAGCGACTACTGTCCACGAATCAGATCAACTTCACCAACACAGAGTTGAGCAAGATCATTCAGCGCCTCGACGTCAACAAGGACGGTATCGTCGATTACGCGGACTTCCTGCGATTCGTGACAGGTGTTTGCGATGCTGCAGTCCGACGAGCCCAGCGCGTCGCCAGTGCTGCCGAGAACTTGAAGGCATGGGCAATGGAAGCACAGAACAAGAAGCTCGCGAAAGACGGTCAAATCGATTCGTCGGCCTCGTGGAAGCTACTTCGTCCCAAGCGCGGTCTTCTGGACATCTCGTCCGTCGACCATGTCCTTCGCGAGCGTGGCATCCGTTTGGAAACGGACAAACTTCGGCTGCTTCGGGTCATTATGGCACCCAGCAAGAATGGAGAAATCAACCAAGCGGCCTATCACGCGTTCGTGAATCATCAGCCTCGAAAAGTGTACGTAAACGAAGGCGTGATACTTTCGTGGGAACAATTGCTGAGCAATATCTGCTATCTCTTTGCTGAGGCAGAGCTTCGATGGTGTATGATATCAAGAAAATAGCAGGTCCAATACCCCAAGAGGGAGAACCGGACGGCGTCTTCGATCGTCTCAACGTGGAAGGCAACGGAAGGCTCTCACTGGTCAACTTTATGAAAGAAATCAACCTGCTCTCGTCCGAGAAGGCCACTGGAGTCGGCCCATTTGATCTGAAGGATTTCGTGTACGTTGTGCAGTCGACCGGGGCTGACTGCGGTGGCGATGGGGCCGTTTTGATTGATCGATTCTTGGCGGCGATACGAGACAACGTCGAGCGACGCAACATGAAGCACGAGTTCGTCACCAACTACGACAGCCCTACGTTCATCGAAGGCGTCAAGCTCTTGCGCGATGAGATGCGGCGATGCGCCAAGACGCCCGACGGCAAATTTGATTACCGTGTCCCCTTTCGGTTGTTTGACAAAGACAAGAGCGGGCAAATCGTACTGTCTGAGTTTGAGGCCGCCATCCGTGAGCTCGGAGTGGACAAATATCTTACGGACCAAGAAGTCAAGAGTTTGATCCGGCGATTCGATTTAAACGCGTCCGGTGGAATCAACTACGAAGAGTTCTTGCGGTTCAACGTGGCCGAGATTTCTTCCAAAAGCGGCTCTCAACTGGGTGGCGCCGAGCCGATTCTGAATGCCATTGTCACCCATGAACGACTCACGTCAGCGACCGTCGGCGGGTTCTGTTCGTCTCTCAAGAGGATGTTCAGCATCTTGGACAAGGACACTCACGGAGTGATTTCGGGTACCGAGTTCGTGCAGACCCTTCGCGAGATGGGCATCGCAATGGACGGGAACGAGGCAGACGCACTTACCCAGGTCTTTGCAGGGGAAGATGGAACCACCATCAGTTACATCCCGTTCTGCGACGCGCTGCACAGCGTGTGCGAGCGATCGCAACGTGGCGTGGACGCTTCGGCACTCGCCCACGAGCCCGTCGAGGTCATCGATCTACTGTGTGGACTGTTTCGTGAGTACCAGAGCGTGCGACGAGCGTACGCTGAAGCAGGGAAAACGTTCGACGACCTTGAAAGAGCGTTCGGGTTCTCTGACGGCGAGAAGCAGCGAAGCCTGCACGTCTCGTCGAATGAGCTCAAGGAAGTATTGTGGGCATGCGGCGTACGGCTCCCGTTTCTACGAGAGGAGCTCGAGTCGATCCAACGCTGCTTTCGATCTGTGGACGGAGGTTTTAACGCGTCGGCATTTTGTAACTTCATGCGGGACGGACCAGCGGTGCTCTTCCGAGGCGCGGGCGATGAACACGCCAGTGGTGGTGTTCTCGACGGCTACATTTCACGACTGCAAGAGGCGATTCAGACGTACATGGCTGCAAGCGGCAAAGACGCCGAAGAGCGTCTCTTGAAGCTCTTTGATGAGTACGATGAAGACAGCAGCGGCGCCATCTCCAGTGACGAGTTTGTCCACGTGCTGCATAAAGCAGGGCTGCGTCGCTTCTTGCGCCACGAGGACGAGGCACTGCTCCTTCAGTTTCTAGACACAAACGGAGACGGCGTGATTTCGTACCGCGAGTTCGTCGACTTTGCCAGACACGGCGAGAGCCGCCTGAATGACGTCGCGTACCAGTTCGACCTGGAAGGGCATCCCGAGCCCCCAGGAACAAGACCACCGTCGCCTCAGCATTCCCCTCCTCGTAGTCCAAGAGCTCCATCTCCGTCGCATAGTGTGCGCACGGCATCACCAAGCAAAGCATTCGCCGGAAGCCCCCGAGCACCGCCACCGCTCGTTGTATCGATCGCCAAGCTCAACGAGAAGTTGCGCCCGCCGTTTCCGTTTGAGAAGTACTTTCTCAAGTACCGCATACCAGCGGCGCCGTCGAATCAGTTTCTCGTCAAGAGCCGCGTCTTTGAGAAGGTCATGGACAAGTTTCTCGCGCGACTGATTGAGCACAGCATAGCCTACAACATGCACGAGCTGGACGCCGATTCACTCACGCGAGTTTATGAAACGACGACGGCACGGCCAGACGGAAGCGCTGTCGTCCACTGCGACGCGTTTCTCACGGATCTCAAGAGTGCGCATGCGCGAGTGGCTTCTCAGAGTGGCCGCCGCGGGAGCGACAGTAGCGACGATTGCAACGAAGAACTCTCATGCAGCAGCGATGAAGGCGACTCCAGGAGCAAGCGAACGGCCAAGATTTCAGCGTTGCTCACGGACGCCATTCGACGGGATTTCAAGACAAAGCAAGATCACGAGGCACTGCGAGCGAAACTGAAGACCATGCTTGCGGACTGGGATAAGATGAGCAAGAAAGTCACGAAAGCCAGCGACTCGCGCGTCTTCAAAATGCTGGCGGGATTGGGCCTACGCCTGAAGAAGAGAGAGGCTGAAATGCTCTTGGGCTACTTTGCTAGCGCGGCTGGAAACGGGAAAAGTGTCGTGTACGATCTTAAAAGGCTCGGTGGTCTGCTTAACGATCAACTGGGGATTCTTCTGGGCGACCAAAAGAAAGCAGACGCCTCACCAGCCACACAGGCTTCTCCGGCAACCGAAACGAAAGACGCTGCTCGCATCAGTGCTGCGCTCGCCGACAAAATGTATCGCAGCTTCATCGCGGCTGCGCAACAGAATATCAGCGGCCGGAAGCTGCTGGAAAAGTGTGATACGCAAAAAACTGGTATGGTCACGTTGCTCGAGTTGCAGACCGTGCTTCGACTCATGGGCTGTCTTCTCACGGACGCCGAGTCGAACGAAGTCAAGGCAGCGTTCAGCGTGAGCGGCTCGGGAAGTCTCGACTATCGGCTGCTTGTTCGCCAACTCACGAGTCAGCTCAAGCCGTCAGCGGGCACGAAGATGCAGGAGCACCGTCCAGCGCCGATCCAAACAGCGCCCATCGTGCAGGCCGCCAAAGTGCTCGACCACCAGGGTCCTCAAAAGCCACCGCCGCCATCCGCCCAATCCTTGACGCTCCCACCTCCTCGTCCACTCACATTCGATGAGTCCAAGCGACTCGACGGACTGCTGCGACCGTACTTTAGTGATTTGCTCTCGACCAGGCGCATCGACACAGCATCACTCCTCCGAGCATTCGAGCCGTACGATCTCAAGGGCACCGGTTTCGTCACGCCCGACGCCGTCCACTCGGTGCTTCGCAAGTACGACATTTGGCTGGCAGAAGACATAACGCGGAACGTGCTCAATCGGTTCACGTCGGCATTGTCCGGGAGATTTGACTACGTCGACTTCAGCACGAGTCTCGGTTCCGCTCAGCCATCAGCTCGTGAAGACACACACAACCCTCGCGATGCTAAAAGCGATGACATCCGGACGGCAAGAAGCGCGCAAGACTCTGCGCGCTGTACGGGGTCATCCAAGACTTCGAAGCTCCCGGACCTGGACGTTTCCCTGCAGCCACCCAAGGCGATTCCTATCCAGCAGTCATCAGCTCTATCATCAGGCTGGAGCTGCCCCGTGTGTTTCCACACTCAGACGCGGCCGACAGCGACGACGTGCGAGATCTGCGCCGCCCAGAACCCAGCGTCTGTACAGTACGAGACGCTTCTCAAATGCACCGCCTGCGAATTCCGCAATCGCGTGGGATCGACGCACTGCGACTTGTGTCGCCTTCCACTGCACGACCACACTCCTGCGTCCCCCCAAAAGACCAAGCCAACCAAACCGCCGCATCTCCACCTTCAGATCCCTTCCGCCCCACCACCAGCGACCAGCACAAGCTACGACGAAGGCTGGCTTGCCTAGTGACGCGAGCCGGTCTCTGTGCTGGCTTGCTCGTCGCTGGTCAGGATGTGAAAGTTTTTGTATTTGTTGGTCGCAAAGTCAAAGTCGCACGGCGGCTCGACGACGGCAAACCTCTTCTTCTTCTGCACGATAAAGTTGTACCGCGTGCGCAGCACCCACCAGATCTCATAGGCGCCGCGGCAGATCGTGCGCGTGCGGTCGCCCTGGAACAAGAGCGGCAGCGTCGTCGTGCGGAAGCCGCTCGTGTACTCGCCCAGCAGCCGCGTCTGGCTCAGGATGGTCTCACTGCCCGGCTCGTGGAGTTCGAGAAACGTGCCACAGTGGTTGTCCAGCGCAAAGGCTCCAAAGCACTGGGCAATCAGCGCGTTCTGCATGTACGCGACCGCGACGCAGTTGTTTTTCCGCCGGCCGTCCACGCCGTAGCAGCGCGCAAGGGCGTTGATGCTGTCGTTGCGGTCCCAGCACGGCGGCATGACGACCGTGTCGAGCGGCGCGAGCGCGCGCAGGCGGCCGACGCACCCCGACTGCGTGTACTGCTTGAAGACCACAAGCCCGTTCGTCGTGTGCACTTTGCGGAGTCGGTAAAACGTGTTGTTGGTCGGGTCAGCGTAGCAGTCGGGATCAAAGAGCGAGGGCCGATCGCCGAGTCGACTGGCGCTGACTTGGAGCGGCGCGCCGGACTCGTCGAGCAGCGAGATCTTCTCTTTGGCCGCGAGCGCGTCGGTCGTGTAGGCCTGCGGCAACGGTAGGAAGCAGACAAGTGAGCCGCTAGCTCAGCGTGTTTGGACAGATGCGATGGGGAGACGAACGGGCTCGCCGAAGCGGTCGCTGCAGCAGTCGTAGTCTCGGTCTCGACACGGATCCAGCAGCAGCCCCATGACAAACTGCGTCGGCGTCTCGTAGCTATATAGACAGAGACGACTCGGTTTTGGAGGGATCTCTCGGTTCACTGGAGAGTGGCGTCTCACCTGTAGACATTGATGTCGATCCGATCGCCCTGGGCGCGCGTGTGCTGCGCGTCGTCCAGTCGGCCCTGGCCTTCGCCAAACGCCCGCGACTCGAGTTCGTCGCCCTGGTCCGGCGCCGCGATCACTTGCGCGTCCACCGCCGCCACGATCACCAAGAAGAAGAGCAGACAGACAAGCCACACACACAAGCGAGTCATTGGCAAGAGATCCTTCGACGCTTCTGGGGAACTGCTGAAGAGCCACAAAGTCGCTCTTCCACAATTAGCTTAGTTCAAAGCACCCACACTTCAACATGGAAAGTTATTAGCCTCAGTCTCCCCTTCCTCCTGCTGCTTGGTCCAAAATCGAGCCGCGACCGACGGGCAGCCCGAGCCGCGCGACGAGGGCCTCGACATCGCGCTCGTACAGCAGCGGATCCAGTGGCAGCGCCGCCTGCAGCGCCTCGTGGAACGCCGCGACGCCGCGCTGCAGCACGCGCAGCTCGTCCTGCAGCTGTCGGTTCCCAAAGTGCACGCGCGCGCTCGCGAGCGTGAGCTGCTTGGCCTGTTCGGCAAAGGGCTGGATCGTCTGCTTCACGTTCGCAGCTGAAGCCAGCAGCCTCTTCTTTGTGGTCGCGGCGTCGCGCTTGCGCTTGGCGAGCGACTGGCGCTGCGCGGCCGCCGCCGCGTAGGCCACGTACTCATCCAGACACGCGCGCTTGAGCGCCGCGACCTCGCGCTCCATGGCCACGACGTCCGGCTCGCCCAGCTCGTTCAGCTGCTGCTTGCGGTCCACGCACTCGCGCCACACGCGTGCCTGGAACACGACGCTGTCGGTCGCGCGTGTGAGGACCGAGGCCAATTTCTGGGTGGCCTGTCTGCGCCGCGCGGCGTCCTGCGCGTCGCGTGCCTGCTTGAAGAGCTGCCGGCGCTGCAGCGTGCGGATCCACTGCTGCAGCACGCGTGCGTGGCGCTCGTGCTTGAGCTGCGCCTCGACCACGAACTGGCCCGTGCGTTTGCTCGCGATGCGCATGGCGCGGTCCTCTTCTTGCTGGCGCCGCAGCGCGAGGCGGTACTCGGTGATGCGCACACGCCACTGCCGTCTCCCGAGGCGTCCTCGCCACACGCGCTGCACGAGCCGCGCCGCCCACGTGAGCTGCTCGCGGTGCCGCGCCACGCGCTGTCGCGTCTGCACGCCACGCACGAGCGACTGGATCTTGGCTGCGCACGCGTGGCGGAACCGCACGACGGACGGCGCCTGCCAGCCGCGACGCGCGAGCGACCGGCGATAGCTCCCCACAAGCACGTGGACGGCGCCCAATTGGAGCAGGCGCCGCCGCCGGTCGCTCGACGGCGACGCCGCGGCCAGCTGCTGCAGCGTGGCAGCGTGGCGTCGCGTTCGCTCGCGGCGCAATGCCACGGCCGTGGCACGGACTTTGCCCAGCCACATGCGCCAGACCGACTGCACTTTCGTGGCGCTGCACTTGCGCAGGTGGAGTGTGAACTGCAGCACGGCGAGGCGGCCGACGATCCTGAGAGCAGCGAGAGGAATGAGATTAAAAGAAATGAGAGAGAGAGAGAGAGAGAGAGAGACCCCCTCTACACGTACAGGAGACTGCGGAAAAAGTGCTGCAGCGTGCGCGCGCCGGCGTCCCGTTCGAACGCGAGCTGTCGGCGCTGCGCGAGTCGGCGGCGGCGCTGCAGCCGCCCGTCGAAGTACCCTCGGTAGACGCACTGGCACACGATCGCGAGGCGCTCGCCGGCGTCGCGCTTGGTCTTCCACGCGACGGCCAAGTCGCGCGTGAACACGGACCGGTCGTTCAGGAGCAGGAGAATGGGCGCGGTGGTGTACGCGCGCGTGAGAATGACGCGTCGCGCGTGGCGGCGCCCGAGAAAGCCCCTCACGACGCGCTGCAGTTGCGTGGCGCCTCGCGCGCGCCGCCGGCGGAACAGCACGCGCACGAGGTAGGCACGCGCGCCGCGCTGGAGCGTGCGCGCGGCGGCCACGCGTCCCAGCCGCATCGCGTCTCGTTCGACGCGACGGCGACGCGCGTGGCAGCGGCCGAGAAAGCCACGCAAGGCGCGTGTGAGGTGGAGAGCAGCCGCGTGCTGCCGCGCCATTGCGTCCACGGTCGTTAGCAGCCTTCGCCAGCACGCGAGCGCCCGAGCGTGGGCGACCGTGCGACCGCAGACACCTCGCCACACGCGCTGTAGACAGCACGCACTCGCGAGTCGCCGCTGACGCCACTGCATGACCTCGTGTCGCCGCTGCCGCGCGCGTGAGCGGCCTCGCCAGCCCCAGTAGACGCGCTGGATCTCTCGTGCCGCGTGGTCGCTCCGCTCGTGCTCGCGCTCGGCCAGGCGAAACGCGCGGTCGTGCCGTTCGACGCGCCACTGGCGGCAGTAGCCCCGCAGCAGCTTCCCGACACGTGCGTAGGCGACAAGCCAGAGCCAGTGGGCGTCGCACGTGCGCTGCCGCTCGCGCTGCGCGTGAACCACGAGTCTCAGCGCACGCAGGCGAGCGAGCCAGCGCCGCAAGCAGCGCTGAATGCGCACGACGCAGCGGCGGCGGCGACGCACGTGGCGCAGCGCGCGGTCGATCGCCGACGTCGAGTGCGTGCGCGCGAGGAGGCAGTCGCGCCACCACCGAGTGAGCCGACGCGCAGCCGCCTCTTGCTCGTTCTCGAGCGTGAGGAACGCCGCGACGGCCGCGGGCTTGGGTTCGAGCCCGTCGCGAGTCGCGACCACGAACGCGTTGACGCTGGCGGCGATCGTGCGGAGACAGAGCGGAGAGACCTCGGGGCAGTGGCGCACGGCGAGCCGGCGCAGACGCGGACACCGCTGCGCGAGCGCCGTGATGCCCGCGTCCGTGAGCTGCCAGTCGTTGCTGAGCACGAGCGTCTGGAGCGACGCGCCGTTGTGGCGCGCGAGCGTCACGAGCGCCTCGTCACGCAGCTGCTCGCAGCTCTCGAGCTCGAGAGTGCGGAGCTGTCGGCAGTGCGTCGCGACAGCGAGAAACGCCGCGTGGGAAAAGTACCGACTGCGACTGAGCCGCAGCGTGCGGAGCTGCGGGCAGTGCGCGGCCACGCTGCGCAGAAGCGCGTCCGTGGCGACGCCCGAAGCGTCGAGGTCGCGCAGCTGCGGCCCCACGACGGGCAGCAGCATGTCGGCGAGCGCCGCGACGTCGCACGCGGTCGCGCCCACGGCGAGTGTGTGGAGAGAGCGGCACGCGCGCAGCGCCTGGGCCGCCGCGCGGTCGACGCTCGGGACCGAGAAGAAGCCCGCGTCGCCGCCCGGCCCCGACTGGATGAGGATGCCGCCCCAGTGGAAAACGGCTAACCTAGAGCAGTGGGTCGCCAGGGCTTGGAGACCGTGCGCGTCCAGTCGTCGCAGCCCGTCGACCAGCAGCGTCTCGAGTGCGTGGCACTGGCGAGCGACGGCGACGAGTCCGGCGCTGGTGATCTGGTGGCAGCCCGTGAGGTCGAGCGTCGTGAGCTGCGTGCACCGCGGCCGCGCGGCGTCGTCCGCGAGAAAGTCGGCGAGCTGCTCGCTCGCGAGCGGTTGGAACTCGACGAGCCGCGCCACGCCGGCGTCCGTGACTTGCGTGCAGAAGGCGAGTCGCAGCGTGAGCAGTGCCGGCGAGTGTCTCCCCAGCGCCACGAGCGTCTCGTCCGTGAGCTGCGCGCAGTGGGAGACGTCCACGTCCGTGAGCGCGCCGCAGTGGAGCGTGCGGACGAGATGGGCGAGCGTGAGATAGTGCATGCGCGTGTTGTGGGCGACGTGGAGCGTGGTGAGCGACGGCGCGCTGTTGCGCGGGAGACCCTGTAGCGTGAGTCCCTCGACGGCCGAGAGCCGAGAGGCGTCGAGCCATTGGAGCTTGGTGCACCGCAGCAGCAGCGCGAGCAGACACGTGTCCGTCACGCGCGGTAACCGACTCAGGTCGAGATGCGTGAGTGACGAGGCGGCGACGTCGGCGAAGGCAGAGACGCCGTAATCCGTGAGCCGTCGGCAGTGCGCGAGCGAGACGCGGCGCAGCGCGAGGCAGCGCCGCGCCAGCACACGCACAGCGCTGTCGTCCAGCCATTCGCAGTACGAGAGATCCAGCTCCACGAGCGAGAGCGGAAGCAGGGCTGGGAGCTCGCTCGAGAGGCCGGCGCAGCGTCGCAGCCGCAGCATCGTGGCGTGCTGGAGCACGGGCAGCGCCGAGCGGAGACCGTGGAGCGTCACGTGCGCACAGTCGTCCAGCGTCAGCGTCTCCACGCGCGCGTGGAGGCCGTCGCGACCTGTGGTCAAGAGCGCGAGGTCGGCGTCCGTCGGGTCCCAGCCGCTGAGCGTGATGTGGCGCAGGAGCACGCGCCGGAAGCGAGAGACAAAGACGGCCTCCAGCGGCACGCGGGCAGCCGAGATGCCGTCCTCGCGTTGGTTGTGAGGCGCCGGCAGCGGCGCGAGCGCCGTGGGCCGCGGCTTCTTGATGCGCTTGCGCGGCGCGCGCGTCGTGGCGGCCGCCGAGCGAGCGCCCGCGGTCATGTTGGCATGGCCTTCGCGTCGCTTCACCGGATCCTGGCAGCAATGAAGAGCTACGCGGGTTTGGGTTTTGATGAGCAGGATGCGGGTTTGGACCCATGTGAAGGATATCTCAACCCGTGAACCTGTTTTCATGGGGAGGTCCAAAAGAGACCACACACAGACTGCTGGCAGACGATGGCAACGGAGGCGGCCGTGTTCGCGGAGCTCCACGCGGCGCTCGCGCGCGAGAACTTCACCAAGGCCGTCGAGATCTGCAACAAGAGTGCGTTTCTTACGGGACCCCTCAAGGGAAAAATGGGAGGCTCACGGTTGCCTTGGAGCTGTTCACAGTTCGCGCCAAGAATGCCGAGGACCAGGACGCCATCAAGATCAAGTGCGTCGCGCTCATCCGACTGGAAAAGGTATGGAGATACAACTCTACTGGTATTCTGTACATGCTGACATCTGTGTCTCTGTAGTTTGACAAGGCACTGGAGCTCGCCGCCAAGTACGAGTACCTCGCGGCCGAGCGCGCCTACTGCCTGTACCGCTTGAAGCAGGACGAGCAGGCGCTCGCGCTCGTCACTGTGGGCGACGCTGCGACGCCCGCGCAGCTGCACATTGCGGCACAGCTCTCGTTTCGCCGCGGTGACTTTGACAAGGCCATTGAGATCTACGAGCAGCTGCTCGCGAGGGCGCAGCCCGGGGACGATCTCATGGAGCTGCAGACGAATCTGCTGGCGGCCTACAGCAGCGCCGGTCGCAGCCGCGAGCTCACGGACCGCGACATTCCGGTAAGCGATCCTGTTGAGATGAGACGGAGAGCGCCATGCTGACTGGTTCTTCTCTTTCTCTCTCTCGGACAGATTGACGATTCGTTTGAAGTCGCCTTCAACAAGTCGTTCATTGCAATCGAGAACGCCGACTGGACGCAGGCCGAGGAGCTCCTCGCCGAGGCGGAGAGTATGTTGGTGGTTGTGGCAGCATAAGTCTTGTATCCTTCTACTGACTGACTGTGCTTGCGTGAGTAGAACTCTGCCGGGACGTGATGGAGAGCGACGGCGCGTCGGCCGCCGACATCGACAACGAGCTCGCCGTGCTTCGCACGCAGTCAGCCTTCGTCAAGCAGATGCAGGGAGATGTGGATGGCGCGCTTTCGGACTACCGCAACGTGCTCAAGCTCAAGCTGAGCAGCGCGAACCAGGCCGTGGGCGCCGTCGCGGCCAACAACATTGTCTCGATCCGCGGCGACCGCGACCTCTTCGACTCGCTCAAGCGGCTTAAGAGCCTCGAGGCGATCGCGCAGAGCGACAAGCTGACGCGGTTTCAGCAAGAGGCCATCGCCGCGAACCGCGTGCTCGTGCTGTGTCTGCTCAACAAGACGGACGAGTGTCGCGAGGCGCTCGAGAAGCTGCACGCGCAGTTCCCCCACTCGCGCATCCTCTCGGAGATCACGGTGCTGCTCGCGCAGAAGGACCACAAGCCCGACGACGCGATTGCCGCCCTCGAGAAGGACCTGTCGCTCGGCGGACGCCTCGGGCTCGCGCATCTCTACCTCGCGCAGGGCCAAGCAGCCAAGGCCGCGGCCGTGATCGATTCCATTGAGCCGCTCGCGCACACGCCTGGCACGGTCGCGACCCTGATGGGTCTCTACGAGGCGGCCGGGGACGCCGCGGCCGCGCAACGCGTGCTCCAGACGGCGGTCGCGCACCACAAGCAGCGCGACTTCACGTCGCCCACGGCCATGAAGATCCGCGAGGGCGAGTGCGCGTACCGTCTCCAGAAGAAACAGTACGCCGAGGCCGCGCAGGCCTACTTGGACCTGCTCGAGGGCGAGCACGCCGGCGCGTTGGATCCAGAGCTGCGGCTCCAGTCGCTCGCGTCGCTTGTCGTTGCGCTGTACGTCTTATTTTGAGCAGTACCACGGATCCTCGACTGGTGAACTGAGACTGACGCTTTTTTTTTCTATTGGACCTCCACAGGTCGTTCAGCGACGCCGAGGCTGCGCAGCGGCGCTGTGCGCTCTTGCCGCCGGTCACCGAGAGCGACGTGGACCCCGTCGAGCTCGAGCAGCAGGCGCAGCGCTCGAGTCGCCTCGCGTCCAAGCTCGCGGACGCCAGCGACAAGAAGAACGAGTGCGTACTTTCTTAGGAGTGTTGTTTGGTCGGACGGACGGACTGACCATTGTGTTTTTTCTTTCGCTAGTCGCAAGCGTGCGGCCAAAACCCCAGAGCAAGTCGCGCGCAAGCGCACGAAGCGCCGTGAGGCCCACCTCGAGAAGCTCCGCTCGCGTCCCGACTACAACGCCAGCATCGGGCTCTTGAACCCGGACCCCGAACGCTGGATCCCCAAGAAGCAGCGGTCGTACGCCAAGCGCGGGCGCCGCGGACGCAACCGCTTTGTTGGCGCGCAGGGCGCCGGCATGGGCACGGACAAGGATGCCGCCAAGCTGGACGCGGCGGCGCGCGCGGCCAAGAAGGCGGGCGACGACGAGAAGAAGCCGACGGCCATTCTGGTCACCGACTCGTCGGCCGTGCTGCGCAAGTCCAAGAAGAAGAAGCGCAGATAAACAAAACGCCACGGAAGCCTATTGTCCCTCGGTCGCCAACGGTGACGGGCAGAGGCGGTCTTCGACTGGGTGGTACCGGTATACTACATGCAGGAGATGAATTGAGACGGCTTGATCATGTAGAATGAAGGACTCGTTGGTCGCGTCATGCTTGGATACTGTCAGGTGATCTGAAGAGAGAGAGACATTGCTCAGCTGCTGCAAGGTCGCCAATCACGTGGTGCTTGAATTAGGCCACAATCTTGAGATTTTCGGCGGTTAGAAGCTGAGTAAGTCGAGGAGATCCAGCAGTTTGGGGGGAGAAAATGACGGGAATTCTGTGGCTGACTTCGAGTCCTGTGGGATCTTCTTGGTTGTTTTCGTTAGTCCGTTTCAGTATGCGATGTGGTTGGCTCAGAGGATCGGACAAAATGGATGCGGGAGTTGCTCTCAAAATGGATGTGAGTTTCGTGTACGCCAACGGCAACAGCAACTGGACAGTGGTGTACAAACGATATTTTCTTGACGTTAACACGCAAACGAAAAGCGGAAATGATTCTATCATCACTGCTCAAAACCAAAGGCAACACTCAAGGAATCGACCCATATCCCCAACGTCTGTACGCAAGTGGTATCTTTGACTTGATGCGTCGTCTCCGGAGCTCCATGATCGCTGCCAATGATCCCAGCACGCTAGTAACTACAGCGAATGTAGCAGCGTTTACGCACGTTTCTCCTTTTCCACAGTAAACAACGACTGCAGAGATGACCACGGCAAGTGCCATGAAAACCACTTCCCACGCCTCGTCCAGTAGCAAGTGCTCTTGCATGAGATTGATTCTCGATCCGATCTGGAATTGTTTTCGCCTTGAGTGCCTTCATGTCTGCGTCTCGCGAGTTCAGCCACGTGTCGCCCACCCGCGCTAGGTACAGCTTCAGCAGATCTGCATCAAAGTAGATTAAGCCGGGCTTCTTCTCCTTGATCTTGTCCTTCAGATGATCGACCGTTTTGCTGAGATCAATGTCTACAGAGAAGACGCTCCCGACGCCAACCACCGCGCAGAAGACCGTAACAGTCATGTGTCCTTCTCTGAGCGGAATCGTTCTTGAATGAATTGCAAACATAATTCATTATGCAAATTATTTGCTACCTTTCTGAGCCAACTACATCGCATACTGAAACGGGCTACCAAGAAGATCCCACAGGACTCGAAGTCAGCCACAGAATTCCCGTCATTTTCTCCCCCCAAACTGCTGGATCTCCTCGACTTACTCAGCTTCTAACCGCCGAAAATCTCAAGATCTTGTCCAAAATCATATGTGTTGGGATCGTTAACGGAAAACTACGCCTGTGCGCCGTGCCATGGGGCACCGCCCACTGCGGCTTAGACGGTCGTGAGGTTGGGCGGCTTGTCGCGCAGGTAAAAGAGGCTCGCGCGGCGCACGCGCTTCTTGCCCCTGTGAATGAACGCCTCCTGGAGCACCTTGACGCTCTGCAGCAGCGGCGAGTGCAGGAAGATCTTTTGCTCGTAGCCGTATCCACCAATGTGCTGTTGCAACAAGAGGAGCGTCAGTCGGAAATCCCCTCATTCATTCTCTCGCTCAACATGCCCCACCGTACATTGCGGATAATGAAGGAGCTGCCCGTGCCGCGGTTTCGCCGCGCGAGCACGACGCCGCGCACTCGCTGGACCTTGCCCGTCGTGCGGTTGAGCTGGTACTGCACTTCGACCGAGTCGCCGGGCTTAAAGTCGTCAATGTCCTTGCCCACAGCCGCCTTCTGGACGGCCTCTTGCTCCAGCTGCAGAAGCAGAGACGCCGCACTATGATGTCAATGGCAAACGTCGGCGTCGTCAGTCTAGGTCTCAGCAAATAAGAAAACACCAGTGCCTGCGTGGGCGTACGCACCGCTTCGTGGGGATCTTGAGCTTGGTCCTTTTCTTCTCGGCGTCCGCCGTGGCCGTCTCGACCGCCGTCGAGAACAGCGCGGCCGCCGACGGCACTGCGAAGCGAGAGGACGACGCGCACGCCTGGCGCGCGACGCCGCCCGCGAAGCCCTTGACCACCGCCGCGAGCATCTATCTCTCTGCCTTTCGTGGTGATGCAGCTGTCCAGGTGATTGGCTCGGCTTGTGGCGATGGCTGGCCGTCGGATTCTCCAGTGGTACCGATTTGATACCGGTATCTAGACAGGCTACAAATGCCTTGGTTCAGTACACGGTTTCTGTCATTGTAACCATAACCGTTAGTGTTATTTAGCGGGCGAATTATCTCAAATCAATGGATACTGGAGTCCGCTCCTCTCTGTCAAATGCGTCGATGATCACGACTCCGACCTTGTTTCCTTCCTTACACGTGGACTTCTTGGTGGTGCGATTCGCCGTCTTCAAACAAGATCAGCGACTTCTTGAGCTCGCTCGTCGAAGGGTCTGATGCTCTTGCGAGCTCCCGCTTCGCACGCCACGATGCTGAGAGATCTTCCAAAAAGCGATAGATGAAAAGTCCCGCCATGATGAGGATGAGACCCGAGATATCCTTGGCATGAAGAGGCTGGTGCTCGGGCATAAATGGAAACGTGAACGCAACGTTGCCCAGGGGCACCATGATTGTCATCGCCTATAATCAAACCAACATGAGTCGATACCGTTGGGCAATAGGCGGACCAGAACGAGGACGTACCAGCCAGAGGATGTTCGCGCTGCCGAATTTGAGGATGAAGATGATGAGCAGATTGTACACGACGTTAAAAACAATGTAGGCCGAGACGTAGAGCGTCGCCATCTCGCATTTGTCCTTGTGTGGGCCGTCCATGATCGTGTTGTGGCCCAAGTAGCATCGGAAGCCGTCATACAGGTTCTGGAAAATGTGGTCAGGCGACACTGGTGGATCGCCAATCTTCGCCGCTGGCACCGTCAACGGAATTGAGGCCATGAACTGGAAGACTGCGACCCAGCCGTTGAGATAAACGACATCCAGTTCCGTTTCCCCAAGGGCTTTCTCCTTGTACACGCTCGACAGGCACATCGGAACGCAACTGAGGATCATCACGAGCGACCACGCGACGGTTGCATGGCTATCCGATCCACCACTGCTGCCAACGCCCGGACCAAGCACAACGATCAAGCCAATTGTAACGACGATGGCGCCGACATACTGGAAGATTGAATACCGGGTCTTCAACAGCACGCTCGATATCGCCATGGACACTGGGATAGCGGCTTGCCCAAGCAGAATGATGAGCGACCCACCCAGATACGTCGCGGCAAACACTTGGAGGATGCCGGCGGTCGCATCCAAGCCACCCATCACGGCGAACGTGCGCTTGGGGATGCTGCGCTGCTCGGGCGTGATGGCCCTGCCGTACTTGATCATCGGGATGATGTACGCAAAGCTGATGGGAATCTACAAACAAGACGAGCATCCTTATAAGTACACTTCATTTCCCCAGAAGTGCGATTCGAGATGTGCCGTACGTAGATAAAGGTGGTCATCATGTTGAGGAAGAGCGGGTAGTTGTGCATCGGAATGGTCTCGAGCCTGCAGAGGAATACGCACAGTACCCACTCGGTTAGCCACGCCTTCCGCGCTTTGATCCGCCGCAACCACGTACTTTTGAAAGACTGTCATTCACACCAAAAACAAGCAGAAACACATTGTTGTCAGTCACCGTTCCCCCCCAATGTCCACACCCCAACTCACTCTTGTTGCCGAGCCCCACAAACACCATCGCCACGAAGCTGATCACGAGCTTCGTGCTCTTGCTGGCGTCCGCCTCCGCCTCTGCCACATGCGCCTTCACCGCAGCGGCATTCGCCCCCTTCTTCCCCGACATTGTGCTCTTGCTCTTGAAGCGTCGGCTTTGCGGATTCCGTTCCTCCCCCCTTCTTCAAGCCAGGACAGAGTGATGGTCAGAGAAATCCTGAGGAAACCCCACAGGTTAACCTTCGTTCACTTTTCTCGGCTCTGGGACAGGAGGCGACTCGTCACCATGGGACTCGGCGAGCGCGTGACCCCCGTCGGCGTGGGCTTTCTTGCCGTGCTCACGGTCACGGGCTGGTGCGAACTCTCGCTGCTGCTCTGGCCGCTGTTTCTACTCTCGCTCGTGCTCATTCCGGAGATCGCGCGGGTCGTCAAGCCGGCGTACCGACGCACGGCGCATTTCGCGTGCGGGCGGACCAGTCGCTTTCTTCCTGCCCCGCCTTGCCTTACTCATAGAGTCGCTGCTTACGTCGTAGGCAATATGTGTGGATGGGGAACGTCGCGTTCTTGCTTGGTGAGCTGTTGATCTTGACGGAGATGCTTGAATCACCGGGGGATTGACCGTCGATTATCTGGGACAGAGTATGTGTTTGGTATTCGCGTGACCGTCACGGGCGATGCGGCGACCAAGGCCCACGAGCGTGAGCTGCTCCATGGCGAACGCGCAATGTGGCTATCGAACCACCGCACGCGCATCGACTGGATGCTGCTGTGGACACTGGCGCTGCGCACGCACACGCTGGGCCAAATGAAGATCGTGCTCAAGGCGCCGCTTCGTATGGCGCCGATCTTCGGATGGGCCATGCAGCACTTTCTTTTCATCTTCTTGGTAAGCGCCACTGGACGTCAGGACTCACAGGCGTCTGCTGATACTCGCGATTATCTGTTGTAGAATCGCCGTTGGGAGCAGGACGAGGCGATGCTGAGGGACTACTTGCCATTCCTCACGGCAAAGGAGCCGCAGGCGTCGTACTTGCTATTTCCAGAGGGCACCGATCTGGCCGAGTCCAATCTGGTCAAGAGTGCTGCCCATGCCAAGAAGAATAACTTAGCGGAACGCAAGTACTCGCTCTACCCGCGCACGACCGGTTTCAAGTTTATGTTCCCACGCGTCCGTGACCAGCTCGACGCCGTGTACGACATCACAATGTTTTACGTGGACCACGTGCCGAACGAGCGTCCGTCCGAGGCTGCACTTCTGTCGGGCCGCACACCACGAAGTATCCACTTCCACGTCGAGCGCGTTGCTGTTGGAGACATGCCCAAGAACGAGACCGATTTGGGCAAGTGGGTCGAAAAGTCGTTTGAGCGGAAGGAGAAGAACCTCAAGGCGTACTACGAAAAGAACGGAACATTGCCGGACGACGCGCAGCCACTCACGTTTGCAGATCCTATGGCGTCATACTCGCTGATCGTGGTCTTTTGGGTGTGTTTCGTCACGCTCGCGACGAAGCTGGCTTGGTTCTGGGGCTGGTGGAGCGTCTATTTTGCTGGAGTCGTCGCGGCCGGTTGCGCGATCATCACGTTCGCGTTCGGAGGTGTCGACGGCATTCTGCGCAGGACGCTCTAATGACAGTGAGTGGATTGGCAAGGAATGGACATTGGAAACCACTTGCATCATACCTGCAAAAAGTAACCAGTACGGGTCCATTCCAACCAAATCAGGCATCCATACAGTTTGATGATCGCAACCAACCCCAGAGCAAAAGCGCAGTGCAACGATTCTCTGCCGGACAGTTCGCACCCTTATTCTCAGAATTATCTCTTTTCCCTGGAGCCCCCATGCAGTACAATCGTTCAGGATCACCAAACCACCAACTCACAAACATCAGCACAAGCGCTTCTTTCGTTTTCATTCTCCTTCTCGTGTATTTTGAAGAGCCCCGTGTCCGAGAGGCCGACAAGACGCGAACGACCGACCCTCGCACGATGCCACGACCACATTCTGCGCGTGGATGGCGGCTGATTCTATTATCCTGAGCATTGCGCCACAACAGGACAAACGCGCTGCGTGTCTCGGGGTCAGCCACACGAAATTCACATCCGCAGCGGCCATTATGTGGCTTCTTGTCGAGTAGGAGAGGGTAAGCGTGGCTTCAGGACATTGCGAGGAGCCTCTCTCTCTCTCTCTAACATTCGGGTTCCGATCCGCTGCCCCACCCCAGTCGCTGAGAAGTGACCTGTGCTTGCGCAACAAATGTACTACATAGAACTGGAAACAAAACTTGGAGAGCAATAATTGGACTGCAAGGGTATATATTGATGGCGTATTGACAGAGCAGTGGTTCTCGAGCACTTCCTATGGTGCCGAGATGCCCAGCCAGCCCCGAAGAGTGGCCAGTTGATACGGAGCACTTCCGACGGTGTCCTATGGCCATATGTAATAGGTAGATGGAGTCGAAGATCAAAGACTGGATGACCGATGCAGAGCACTTCCGATGGTGCCTGCGGCCGTGGTATCGCGCTGAAGAAGCACCGCCGTGTAGATCGATGCAGAGCACTTCCGATGGCGCTCTGCGGCCCAGACGCCGTGCCGGAGAGAAGGCGATGAGTGCAGAGCACTTCCAACGGTGCCCTGCCGCCCGAACGACGCCCCGACGATGAAGCTTGACCGTGTCATTGGGGGGACGAGTGTCTGACCCCCCAACGCTGCGTGTCTTCCATCCTGAAGACCGTGTCATCGGGAGACGATTGCTCATCCCCCAACGCTGCGTGTCCTGCTCACCATCATCAGCGCCGTTCTTCCACGGCAGGCGAGTCGACTGGGCCTGAGTCTCGCGCCGTAGGCAGCGAATTCGCGAATGAGATCGTCAATACCAACACCAACGCCAACACCAGCGCCAACACGCGAAGACCAACGCGAGGAACGGGATGAGACAAGCTGACTGGCGATAGGGATTGGGACTGGAGATTGGAGATTGGGGGACTAACTCGGGGTCGCCGTCAAGTCAGCGCGGCCTCACGTCGCACTGACGACCACCACGCAAGAGTGTGAGCAACAAAGTCGACTGCTTTCGCTGGACAGGAAATGAAAGAAAAGAAGGTGGACGGTATTCTTCCAGATAATGAATACACTGTACGCAAGTGGCGATAGCTAGCGACACCAGAGACAGCAACAGGTGGCGTGTTGGAGGACAGTCCGATCGGCGATTGCCGCTTTTCATTGGCTGCGACAAGTGACCAGATGGTGCTGAGATCTTATTCAGCCACATTGCTGTGCGAATATGGTCCATGTAATATGGACACGGCGGCGCTTCTTCAGCGCGACACCACGGCCGCAGGCACCATCGGAAGTGCTCTGCATCGGTCATCCAGTCTTTGATCTTCGACTCCATCTACCTATTACATATGGCCATAGGACACCGTCGGAAGTGCTCCGTACCAACTGGCCACTCTTCGGGGCTGGCTGGGCATCTCGGCACCATAGGAAGTGCTCGAGAACCACTGCTCTGTCAATACGCCATCAATATATACCCTTGCAGTCCAATTCTTCTTCTTCTTCGTAATGGAGTATATTGCGTTACATCGTGTGAACTGCGGTACCTATATATGCAGAGCTAACGGCGCTCGCTAGTGGAGCGCCAATGAAGGAAGTCGTTGAGGAGGA
>JAADVZ010000233.1:0-39086 GCA_023335925.1 Pythium phragmitis | reverse complement strand
GCGCGCAGAAACTCGTGTTCGTAGCCCGAGAGCGAGCTCTCTTCCTCGCGGCGGCGCGCCATTTCGCCTCTTCTTCGTGATCTCAAAAAAAAATTCCCAATGGATCAGACCATCACTCCTGGTGTGTTATAGTGGACCACACATTTGTGCATGTTACAAACACGTTAGGATAGATTAGGATAGATGGATCTTCAAGGGTCGTATCCCCGTGTTGAATCCCCGTGTTGAACACAATGGCGGCGACGCGGTATGCGCCGTGGCTGCAGAGAGCACTGCGTGTGAAGAACGAAACTGAGCGCTTTTGGACGCAGCAGCCAGGCGCGGGATCGAGCGGACCCCGTGAAAAGGAAGGGCGCTCGCCCCACAGCCGCATAGCCACCAAGCCGCAAACGATCTGGGAGGCTGTCGAAGCAGACGACGTAGCAGAGATCAAGGTTGCGCTTGAGACTACACCCGTGCTGGTCTTTCAGCGACGAGAGGCCCGTGCCCACGGCGGCGCCACCCTACTCCACGTGGCGGCGTTCCACGGGAGCCACGAGGCCGTCCAGCTCCTCCTCCAGCACGTCGAGACGCGGTTCCCAGGCCAGACGCTACGACTGTTTGTCGACGCCAGAGATACCGTCAATAGCCAGACGACGCCACTGATCGCTGCCTGCAGCGGTGTCAAGGTGTTATTCCCCCTATTCATTTTGCCCATCGTAGCTGCAGCTCTGAACACATCGTTTGATTTCTTACAGGGCGATGTGAAGCACCGTCTCAAGATCGTCCAGCGTCTTGTCCACGCGGGCGCTGATGTTGAGCAGCGGGACGCCCACGGTGACAACGCCGTCCACTGGTGTGTGCGCACGTCCAATAACGTGCTGCTTCGTTGGCTTCTCAAGGCCACGGACGCCGCCGCGAACGCCGTGTTTGCCGAAAACTTTAAGCGCGACAAGCCGCTCGACATTGCCAAACGCCAGGCGCAGAAGTGCCCAAGCTATTTGGCACACAACGTCGTCGTGACACTGAGAAGCGTCGACCGCAGGTGCAATGTGCGGCTCAAGATGCAAGTGATCAAACGCCAGCTTCGAAGCGTTGAGCACGAGCGACTTGCTGCCATGGAGACCCAGTGGGCGACGGCGGTGGCGTCCGCACAGGACGCGATCGACGCGACCGAGCGGCTGTGGAATGAGGCGCTCGCACGCGCCGAAGAGAATCGATCGGACGCAGAGGCGAAATACGCGGCGAGGGAAGCTGAGACGGCACGTGTCAACGCGATCCAGTGGCTCGAGACCAAGGAGGGCGGAAGCTACTTGAAAAGGCAGCAGGATATCGCGACTGAAGAGATCAAGCTCGAAGTGTTGAAAGGTGCAATAAGCCAAAAACCCAAAGACATGAAGAAGGCAGCGGCCCACCGCGTGAGTGAGGCGTACGTGAAGCAGCAGACAGAGGCTGCCCGCAAGGCGGCCATCCATAGGTGGCGCATGAAGCGCCCGCCGATTCCATCCGAGCCCGACCAGCTTGTACAGCTACTGGACCGAATGTAAGGCAGCTGCTTCCGATAGTGTGGTCACGAGCAGCGGGAAGCACGGCGCGCCGAGCCTTGTCCTCGAGAATCCAGACCGCACGCGTATCCAGTACGAGTGACCGGCATGGAGATTGAAGAACGTGTGCGAGGTCTTCTCGGCCGTGAGAAATTGTGTCCAAAACCGTTTGGCTTGGTAGTAGTCGCCGACAGTTTGGGGGTGATTGGGTTCGTGCTCGCAGATCTCGGCCACATAGAGTAGGTCGTGGTCCATGACCACAGGTCTCCACTGAATCTAGAGAGGTCAAGGTATCAGTATGGCAGACAACAAGATTGTTCAAGTGAGATACTGGTACCTTAATAGTGTATCTGTCCTTGGCCACCACTTGTAGCAGCATCGGCTTTGGCGGTCGGTGTTCCGCCAGTGCTCGTCGTTGCTCGAGCTCATCAGCGATGCGACCAACCGCCGTGGCAGCATCGGGCATCACCAACGCAAGGGCTCGATGCAGCGGTTGTTGCTGTGAGGAACAAAGAGAGAGAGAGAGAGAGAGAGAGTAGTCAGTTGCCATGCCTCTCTCGTTGATAGAGATCGTGCAAACGTACCATGAGAATGCCGAGTGCCACACGTCGCAGATGACCTGTGGAGGAGTCACTTTCCGCATCGATCTCCACAAACGGCAGTAGGTCTCGGACCCAGCCACTCGCCGAGGCAACTGCAGTGGATCGTTCGATACTTGCCTGCCATAGTTGAGACTGATCGAGCGCCCGGATCGTGTCAGCCGCGTGCTGACGATCTTGCAGAACACAGAGCTTGTCGTGCGTGAGAGCCGAGGCCTGTGCGTGTCGGCGAGTTGCGGCTTTCTTCAGCGACGCGCGTCGGAAAAGGCGAGCGAAAAAGAGCACGACCAGCGCGACTTGCCACTGCTCGTGGACGCGGGCGTTCGACTGCAGCAAAAAAATGAGCTTGAGATCATTGCGATCGAGACTGGCACCAAAGATGACTTCGGACAAATTCCCCGCGATATCTCGCGGGTCAAAGCGGGTCGCGAGCTCACGAAGCAGCGCAAGGACGCGGTCGTGCCTGTATACATGGGTACTGAACATTCGCGACTGCAACGTCTCGACTGGAAGTACGGCATCCAGGTCTCGGTGATCATCCCCGCTTGCAGTACAGTCACTGGCCGCATCATCGTGCTCTAAGCGAAAGGTGATTGCCTCTCGCAACGCCTCTGACGACTTTTCGGCACGACGGCTTTCAAACCGATTGAACAGCACCATAAGCTCACCATTTCGCAGCTCCTCCTGGAGAATTGCCAATTGGTCATTGTCTTCATCCAGCGCAGAGGAGGAAGAATCCCTTGCCCAGTTCTCATGTTGTCCGTTTACTGGCGGACCAGCACCTTCCATCTCTGAGCTGGGGCGTCTCGACGGCGTCTCTCTGACGCCCACCAGCGATACCAGCACCTCTCGCAAGGATTTGATCCGCTCGCCGAGTGCCGTCGTTTGGCTCAGGCAGCTGCGGAACCACTGGTCGCGTGCATAAAAGTCGAAGATGGATCGGCCGGCCGCTATATCCATCCCCATCGCGTTTGGGGTGGGCTCCGAATCAGTCGTTCTATCCAGTGAATGGGCTTCGCTCTGCAGGCTGAGTTCGAAAAGCTCGTTGTCTTTGGCCTTGAGCACGTGAAGGTACGTCTCCACTTTTGAGAGCTCCGAGTGAGCTTGGCGATTCGCTCGTTCTCCACGATGCTCACAGGCAATGTGCTCTCGCATTCGCCAGGAAATTTGACACGCTGCCGCCTCCAAGCGAAGATAGTCTTGTTGCGCTGAATAGATCATGTCGCCAATCTGGTCATGGCTCTCGCGAACGGCTTGCACAGCGCTGTGGTGATCGATCGAGCTCACAGGAGTCGTCTTGACGAACGTGCCCGCTTGCAAATACGCGGACCGGCCGCTGACTTCATACTGATCACGAAGAAACTCAACGCGCTCAGTCAGTTGATGCCCAAGCGAGCGATAGATCTGCCCTTCCGTTTCGATGATCTAGATACCAAGGAAAACACACACTGTTCAGCTTCGCGCAGCTCTCCAGATTCCGAGCAGCAAGTCACTTGAACGCACTCGTCGCAGTTCGCCTTGCTGATCGAGCATCCGCTCCAACACAACAAGCTTCCGTCGTAAGCCGTCTCTCAGCTTTTCTTGCTTGATCACATCCAACCTGGCGATCGACAATTGCACGAGCTGATCATCGACACCGCTGCGTCCAATCATTCGCTGATCGCCACCGCTGGTTATGCGCTGATGCTGATACGCTCTCACGTAGTCGTGGTGCCACTTCTCCAGAGTCGGTAATGTCAGCCACAGACTTCGCGGATCGAGCACGCGAAACTGCCCGAAGACTCGTTGCCTTTCGAGTGATCGTATGAGCTCTAAGGTGCGGTGCGCTAATTGCTGCTGGCCCTCCGCTCGAGTGCACTCCATGTTATCGGCGATGCTGTGCTTGAGCCACGCCTGGCGTTTGCAAGCAACGACCGTGTCGCATGAGTCTACACTCTCTAGGCACTTCTTGATATCGTCTTCGAGCGCGTCGAGTTGCTGGGAGCATTGCATTCGCCAGTCAAATAAACGACCAACGAGTCCGACGTGGTAGTCAGAGACACGGGACCACGCCTTGAACATTTCATCCGTCTTGACGTTCTGCAGCTTGCTATCCTTGACAATCGTGGATGTCTCGTAACACGCGCGAGCCATCTGCAGTAGCTGCAATAGCGACTGCTGACGTTGTTTTGTTTCCATGAGCTGGCGCTGCAGTATCGCGAGTCGGTGGCCAAGCCTCTCTCGATCCGCGACAGCGTCTTGGAAGTCACGCTCACTGGCGCATCGGAGCTCAAACGACTTGGCGAGAAAGGATTTCCCTTCGTCAAGTCGTTCTCGAGTAGTGTGAAGTTGGATGCGACACTGCGCCCACCACCGTTGCGTATGAGAGGCCATTAGATGGTCGATAAAGCGATTCTGCCACTCACCCCACACGCGCTTTACTTCCCGCTCTTGCAGCGCTTCTTTGTCAATCAACGCTTGCATACTCAGTAACGATGCCCACGTCTTGGCTGGCTCCTCTGGGTAGAACTGACACACATCCTTGAAGCCTGCTGCTGCGATAGATCGAGATGCAGTCAACTTCTCGATGGCTTCGCCAATGCTCGGAGAGTACAGTTCAACGAAGGCCGCCGTTGCGGCTTGTACTTTGGCCCTGTATTCCATCGCTATGGATGATGCCAGGTGAGCCTGAAGGACTTGCGATTTGATAGCGGCACTGAAGCTCGAGTGAAACTCCAAGTCGTTTGCGAGTGTCCGGAGCTGATCGTGATCTCCATCTTGGTTTGTGGTCGACGGGATCGTGCGAGCTTCGAGACACGACGCACGGAAGAACGCAGTGGCATCCTCCACAACCAAAGCGTTGCGTTCCTCATGCAGGACGTTCAGGAAACGCTCAGCTTCCTCAAAGACTCTCTCCATCCTCCCAATTTGTACCTGCACGAGATTGTCACGTTAGAACAACAGAGAAACTGCTTCCACCGGTCACAGATCAATTTGCACGCACCTGCTGTTCGTCGCACTTTGCCTGCGCAATTTCGATATGGTTGGCCAGCTCCTTCTGCTTGAACATTCTTGTCAGCGACCGATACTGATCCCCTATGTGCTCACGCCCCAGATCCAGGGTCGCACGTGTACTGCGTCGTAACGCAGCATCCAGCGCCATCTTTAATCGGGTGATTTCTTCTTCGGATGGAGACTCCGGCAAATCATCAAGCGCTTCGAGCCGCGCCGTTACACTTTCAGAGTGCTGCATCTGCTGCCACAACTCTTCGCTCAGCATTTGCTCATGTTGCTGCCGTTGGCGTCCGCATTCGGTACTGTGTTCATCCTCCGCGAGCTTCAGAAGCCACGTCTCCAGTAGCGTTTTTTCGTCAATGAGTTGACTCAAGCGCTCGTCCATGTTATGCAGCACCTCCTTCTTGCGCTTGAATAGCTTGAACCGAAGTACCACGACATCGTGAGCGTCCTCCTCGTAGACTTTGAACAACTTCCCGACTTGTCTCTGAATCTCCTTGGTGCGCCGCCCACAAGCCTCGTTCCATTTCGTCGTCGTCTGTCGAACACAGTCCTGCATAGATGCCTCGCACGCTTGTGACAGTACGCAAACAACGTTGGGGTCAACGTGATAGCTTCGCGGGGCTGCTTGTAGCGATACGGAAGCGATTCCATCCACCCACGAGCCAATACGGGCCACGACGCGCACAAACCACCGCTCGTACTCGTTATCCTGCCGTCGGTCTATTATTTCGATCTCTTCGTCGACTGTCTTCGCGCGACTTGAAGCGATTGCAGGCCAAACACACTCGAGGCAAGGGTAGTACCAACTCTGATTACTTTCAAGGTGGTGGCAGCTACCAAGTCGGTTGGGAGCCATCACCGCCTCAACGCTCTCTACAGAGTTCAGCAGCGCCTGGAAAGCAGCGAGGTTCTGCTTCCAAGTCAGAAACTCTCTCTCCACCGGTGGCGTTGCGCTTTGCGAACCGCATGCAGTTCGACCAGCCCAATGCAGCCGAAACGCTTGCAGTCCTTCAAGCGGAGCTTCGAGCTGAATATGGAAAACGTGTTTCGCTTGCTTTCGCGCTGTGTCGAGTACTGCTTTGACCTCCGCCATCGCTACGGCCGACGAGAAGAGGGCGTTGTACGACACGAGGATCACTGCCCACGACGCTTCTTGAACACATCGACGGCTTTCGACGCAGTGAGTGTCCTGGGCTGAGTCGACAGATTGCTGCTCGACTCCCCACCACAGGAAAGTCTCACCGAACGAGAGACGACGACACACGGGCGATTCGGAGGCAGATTCACACATGCGTCGTAAGCCCGTGCAGATACAGTGGACCAGGTTGGTGAAATCCCTTGCGGACGTTTTCGCAGGCACCTCACACTCGGAAATCTCGATGGGAAAGCACATGTAAATGCAAGACACATACATGTCCTGGCTTAGGGCGAGCGTCTTCATGAGGCGCGACCTTGCCAGGTCACGCCTTGCCGCGTTGACTCGCCCGCTCGCTTCAAACTCGTCCACAACATTGCCGACAATTTCTTTCGCGCACAAGTGCGCGCGCTTGCGACGCTTGCTCAATTCGTTCTCGAGTCGAGCAAGGGTGGAATTCCTGGATTGTATCTCTGCCTCGACCTCGTGCCGCGTGACGAGTCGATCTTCGTGAAATGCGAGCATCCTCTCGAGGTAGTCTTTCGTCAGCGTCAACTCGCCAACCTCGCTCTTGGCCTTCATCATATCGCGGAATCGGACAATCCAGCTTCGACGGGTGTCATTCATGATGACGGGACCTTTCATCTCGGCAAATCGCACACTTACGAAGAGGTCCTCCATCTTCGCTTCGTGCTCAGCCAATGCCTTTGTTAGCACACTGAGCTTCACAGAGACTTTGTGCAGGCGGAGCTCATTGGTTTCATGGTCTTCATTGTCATCGCCCACGACATCTCTTGGCCCGGCTTCCTGGTCGAGATGGATTCGACGCAGAGCCGAATCCGTCCTGGTCTTACCACGGCTCGCTCCACGGCTATCTGAGCCTCTTGAGATCCCAGTCGTCGACAGAGCTTCAATCCGTCTTGTGAAAGCTGCCTTCGCTCCTTCCGCCTCGTGCCAGAGTTGCTGGAGCTCCATCTCTCCCCGCAACCGTAAACTGCGTCCCACGATCCACTTTCGTCGTCCCCACAACTCCTCTTTCATGATGTTGATCTTCTTGAAAGCGTTCTCGGCATCCGCGATTTCCTGCGAGACGAACGTGCCGATGAATGCAGTTTTCTTGCGCATTAACGCCCGGCGCTGCTCGAGCAGTTGTGCTTCATCGTCTGTGATCCGAAGTCGCATGTTGCGTTCGGTATATTCGATGCGGTAGTGGTTCGTACTGTCCTCAGCAGGACGCAGTGAGCCTCGCGCCACATGCTTTCGTCCGTCACGGGTAAAGTACGAAAATGCGACGGCAATGAGAAGTGGGTCCTGCTTTGCTCCAGCTGTGAAGTCTGCAATACCTGTGAGATGAAGCCGATCGGATCGCGAGCAGCTCCCGATGGGGATCACAATCTGATTGTGGAGACCAGTAGCGACGTATCTTTCAAACACTGGGGATGATTCTGCCGTCAAGCAGAAACGTGCTGAGCCAACTGCTTCCAGAACAAGCTCGCCCCCGACTAGCACCACGTCTTGCATCCGAGAGATGATGACGGCGAGTACCCACTCAAAATCGTTCTCGGAGTAGCCAAACAGACTTACAAGAGGCGACAATTTGGCCTGATCTGGAGTATTGTTGGCGGATCCGACTTGAATCACACTGGTAATGACGGTCGAATGGCTTGTTTGAAGATTCTCGACGGCGAGAAATGAAGATTGGTCGGATTCACCGAAAGTGCTTTCCGTGACGACCAGCACTGCGACCAGCAAGTGGCCCTTTTCCTCGTCTGGTCGAAGCATCGTCTTCACTTCGTCAACACACTTGACAGTCGAATGCACCAGATCATCCGCGTCGAGTACATTCTTGATGACAATCTTGCGCAGAGCATTGTGAGCTCGGATCTTGGTGGATACAAGTTATCAGTGCGTTATAAAATGAACTCAGTGACTTCAATCGCGTATACCTTGCCAGCGTCTTCCAGGGTAGTACACAGCAGTATTGAGCTTGTACTTCCGTCTAGATGGCTGGAAGGGTCATATATCGCCAGTCGGAATGCAGCTGGGAGCATTTGCAGGAAGGCTTGCAGCGACTGGATCAACCCCGCTCCTTTGCCCTTTGCAGTCAAGCTTGGGTCTGGGAAGCAGAGAAAATTCAAGACAAGCACAACTGTCGCGCGCTGGAAAGCAATACACATGTCGGTTTGCGGTAGCACTTCCAGCTCGATCATAAAGCGGCTCGTTTCGATGCCGCGCTCGCTGGTGTCTTGAAGCGTGATGATTCGGGCTGCTTCCAGAGGTGTAGAGCGACGGAAATTAGGTGGCGTGGTCTGGAGCCAATAATGAGGACCCACGTTCTCGACGGTGAGATCGTGTCCACAGCCCGACAGATCATACTCGGGTGTCGAAAGGGCGTCACTGCTGAAGCTCCAGTGTGCGACGAGATGGTTCGCGCTCGCATGCTCCGTCGTTACGCTCGTACTCATCCATCTGGCCACAGTGACCGGTGAATAGCAATGCAGTATGAGCGCAGCGCGGGGCCAAAGACAGACCTGTGGACAGCAGAAGCAGATAGGCAGACGCTCCACAGTCGCATTTCGTGAAGCAGAAGACAACTTGGTGATTCAGCCATCGGCGTCCACCCGATGCAGAAGCCCATAGAGGGGGACACTGGGAGCCTCAGCCGGTCCGGATCTTTGAGAAGCTCTAGTGAGATGGGCTCGCCGTCAAGAAGCAACTCGCAGACTCCGTCATGGACTCGGCGAGATACTTCAAGAGAAAACAAAGTCATGATATGAGGAAAGAGAATGGAGCGAGTACCAAGGCGAAAGGTCAGGATCTAACCTGCGATGTGGGACCACCTGCGATTATGAAGCTCCCTCCCACGCATATAACCACTTACATACCAGTTTCCATCACAGAAGAGGACTATCGCTCGGTCAGTTGTGACTCCGCACGCCCACGATGGTGTGTGGATCCACCAGCAGCCATGCCGCTGCGTCGCGTCTTCTGCAACTTGCTTGCCCTTGGCGGTGCGGATCTGGAGCCACGCTTCACATGTGAAGTCGCCACTCAGGCAGCGCACGAGCTCGTCTTCGATTTCCTTTGATTGACCGCGCGCATACACGCCAGTGGCGCCGGAGAGGAGCGAGAAGCGCGGCAGCTCATTACTCGCAACTGCCATTCTGCAAGTTTTTTCCGCCTCTTCAACATCGACAATTGTGTGCGTTTGGTGTGGCAGACGACTCGACTAAGTACGAATTTCGAAAGGATCCGCTTGGCAATCACAACCAAAATGGAAGTAGCCGGAGGGGAGCGCGCGACGGCGTTGCGCACACACACCAGAAGAGCGGTACGTGCATGTGCTGGAGGCATGCATGGACTTTGGATGCATCTATCTTGTACAGCTGCGCTAAAGCTCATTTGTCGCCTTGTCACTGACTGTGGACCAGGATATCAACGGCATCGGCACGGATGTCGCGGTGACCATCTTTGTTGATCGGATTTTCATTGCGGTCACCCAGCTCGGGACGTTTGGAACGCTCGTACGGGAAGATTTCAAATCAGCTGCGCTGATAGCGGTTATCGGGCGCTGAGTGCGATTTGTGCTTGTGGCATCGCAGGTGGAAGCGTACCAGAAGGATTCGATTAGTGGCAAGTTCCAGCCGGAGATCCACGTGCGATTAGGACGCCGTGACGACCCCCTGCTGCTCGTCTACGCGCGCCAGTTGCTGGAGCATTTCGGGTGAGTGGTGTTGCGTGTAGTGGTGTTCGCTGGAGGTAATCCATTCGATCATGACGTGACGTCGTTTCGTGTAGCGTGCCGCTCGGTTTGCCGGTCGTGGCTGCGCTTGGGATCCAGGACCGCGCCTCCGCGACGTTTGAGGAGGTTATGAAGACTGTCGAACACGTGTTCAATGAGGCTCGTGCGTAGGGTGTTGCTGCAGTTCGCAACAATAGCAATGAGAGGGGGGGGCGTCCACATCGTGGCGTGATGACCGTGTCGTTTGCTTGGTGGAACTGATCACGGCCAACAGTCCGACAGTCTAGATGTAAGAAGGCTGTCGCTTTCTGGGATGGAGACCGTCTCGTCACATTCTCGTGATCTGAGGAGTTGTCTTTTGGCGTCCGCAGCTCCCAGCCACAAGTCATAGCTTCAGTGATTCAGATTTCGACCCATTCCAAGTAGTCCCTGTGTAATGGCATACACATAGTAAAACCTCAGCTCTAGGTCGGGTAGTTTTGATTGACCGGAACTGTAATAACGAATAAAACCTCGCGGCAAAGGATGCGTCGCGGGTGTCACTATCGAGAACGGAGAACAAGGGAAGAGAAACGAGTCGAACAGGAACTCGCCCGACCGAATCGGAACCGACGTCGACAGCCGTGCGCGCTTCCTCCACAGCTACACGTATACGGATACCTCACCCACTGCCGCCTCGACGCTCGCGGCTACTAGAGACACAGCGCTGACGTACGCGCCTCCCCCAAGTGTCCATCTCATTCCGTGATTTCCTCGTTAGAAGCGGAGAAAGAAAACGTAAATGGACCTACTCAAGACTGGGAGAGAGAGGGGCACAAAGGCGCTGGGTTGAACTCACCTGTAGATATATGTTTGAACGGTCTGCAGATCCTTCCTTAAGACAAGATGGAAGGCTACGATCATCTCTTCAAGCTGCTGCTCATCGGCGATGCCGGCGTGGGCAAGAGCAGGTGCGACTACTCGCGAGCGCGGCAATGCTGGTTTTGTCTCACCCCTCAGCTCTTACTTGCAGCATGCTCTTGCGCTTCACGGACGATACTTTCGACGACAATCTCCAGAGCACGATCGGTACGCTCCCGTGAACCTTGCAGTTTTCTCCATTATACCGCCGATGAGTAACGAGCTGCACTTATAATTTGGCTCAAACTCTCAGGTGTCGACTTCAAAGTCAAGATGATGCAGGTCGACGGTCGCAAGATCAAGATGACGATTTGGGACACGGCCGGTCAGGAGCGATTCCGAACGCTTACGAGCTCGTACTACCGTGGCGCCCAGGGCATCGTGCTGGGTACGTCGCTGAGATTTCTCTTTCATTTCCAACGGTTAGAGCCTTCCCTCATTGGGTGAGATTCTCCACAGTGTACGACGTGGCTCGACGCGATACGTTCGAGAATTTGGACCTCTGGCTACAAGAAGTCGAGGTATACAGCCCGGCCGGAGGCCGTGACGTCGTTAAGCTCCTTGTCGGCAACAAGATCGACAAGGTACAGTACTTTCAGACAAGAGAGATATCTATTGAACCGCGGGGGTGAAGGTCTCTCAAAGCACGTGCTAATGGATTCTGTTTCTCTACATGCAGGAACGCGTGGTGAGCCGAAAGGAAGCCGAAGACTGGGCGCGCTCGAAGGGCATGCTGTTTGTCGAGAGCAGCGCCAAGACCCGCATCGGTATCCAACAAGTCTTTAACGAAGTTGTGCAGAAGGTGGGTTCCGTGCTTGATGCTCATGCTGGAATCATACTGGTGAATGTGCACTCATCCACTTGTTGTTTATGGAACTCTTGCGTTATATCGATTAGATTCTAGAAAACCCCGCGCTTCTCTCGAACACGGCCCCGCGCAGCCGCGGCCGCAAGCTCGAAGCTGGCAAGCCCGAGAAGAGCGGCAACAGTGGCTGCTGCTAGATCTCTCTTTTTCTCCCTCGCCACGAATACAGTGTGTTTTTCGCGTCCTGATCACCCCCGTTACGTACCCACGAATACAACGTGGTTTTTTGCCTCATGCTGTTTGGTTGAGCCGGTCCTCCAAAGTTTCCGCCTCCCGTGGATCAGCTCCCTTTCAGCCTGAAAGGCGACCAGTCAGCAGTCACAAAAACGCGCGCCATAGTGTTCCCTTCATCTCTCGGGCCCCATATGCCCGTCGCCACCATTTGCACTGGGCGACTATGAGAACAAGTGACGACCCTGATGCCCCTTGTAGACACCACCAGTTAGCGCTGAGTCGTCATCTTACTGTAGGTGGAGGAGGACAATGTGTAAAGATACAGATTCTTATTCGCCATGACGCGCGGCCGCACAGCAAACTCATGAGGTCCACGTAACGCCCGAAAGCGCCATCCTCCCGTGCCCGCATGGAGAATCGAACCCGCTCGGCGCGAGAGAGCACGCAGTGGTCGGCGCATGGAGTGGGATATTCTAAGGCAGCTCCCCTCGCATCTTCCTCTCCTCCCCGTTCACTGCACTCTTTTGCATCTTCCTTTTCCCCATCTCCCAGAAGTGAACCAGTCAGTTGATTCACACTCGACACCAGCTGGCTTCTAACTGCCATCTGGCTTGTCCGCCAAAAGTCCAACTGCACCAACTATCTGTGCGCTGGTTGGCCCAAAACCCGCCTCCCCCTGTCAACTCTGTTGTCGTCTGGGTCGATATCCCTGGAGTTGTGGAGTCAGCAAGCCCCACAGTCTCTCTATTGATTGGTTCAAAATAGAGGACCTGCACTCTGGAACCTATGTTGAAGCAATACGATTGGCTGAAAAGACAAAGATTGCTTGCAGTGGCCAGCTGAGCGCCAGCGACTGGCACAACCGGTTCTTCCTTCCGAACGATCACAGGGGGCGGACGCGCCACATCACCAAAAGCCGTGCGCGACGAGTCAGGATCCGTCCAGTCCGTCCAGCATCAGCATTCGCGCTAGTCCAATCTCCACTCCCCCCTCGCCATCACCACCGCCATCTCACGCACGTGGCGCCGGTTGGCGGAACCCACCGGTATTTCCAAAGACGGGGGGAACAGTAGCCGAGGTTGAAGCTCTTCTCTCACACGCAGAAAAGCGAACGGGCAGAAGGGGACGTTCGCCAAGGGGAGAGAAGACTAAGGAAGGGGTTACTTCGATTTTATTCCGTCGTTTTCGCGGCTCCTCCCCCCCCACACGCTACGGTATTAACTGTTGCGCGCTCGGACGTGACCAGTTATCGTCCGTAGGGTTTACGGTGCGATCGCGATCGAGTCGTACCCAACGGTGGAAGAAATTGGGAGGAGGGGGAAAACGTACCTACGCGGATATATATCGAATATCGCGCGCGGCGGATTGAAACTTACGCGACCGACATCCACGCACGCCAGCCACGCAATCTGTCGGTGGTGCTGGAGAAGGCGGCTTTGCGATCAACGACGACGGCACGCGCTTGATTCGATCGACGTACGCGAGTCCGACTGGCGCAGGATTGTCCGGAGGCTTGAGGCGAGTTGTAGCGAGCGAAGGGATCCACCGGATCCAAGGGTGGACGAACGAAGGGAGACGGGGAAGTCGCGAGCAGCGCCGTGTCTGTCAAACAAGAAGACGCGCAACCCACACAAGTGTTCGCGCGCGCGACCCAGCAGGACAATTGCCACGTTACTTATGAGGCGCAAGTCCGAACCAAAGCCGCGCGCGATGACGTACGCCGACGCGACCAGTTGTGGTACGACCGCATTGCTGCCGGCGTCCGTGGTGCACATGCTACGATACGCCGCGGTCCCGGCGGTCGTGCTCGCGATGGATGGGTCCGTGTTGCTGTGGAACGAGCGGCTGTCGGTGGTCACGGAGACGAACGCGACGCAGCGACAGCGGAGGCCCCTTGACGAGGCGCTGGTCACGAGTGATGGCGACGCCAAGACAAGTAGACACATTTATATGGAAGCCGCGACCCACGCGTCGCCGGCGACATGGACGCGGGAGGCACGACTCCAGTTCAAGACGGCACGCGAAGACGTCTCGGTGGACATGGTCATGAGCTTTACCGTTTACATGGGAAGCAGCAGCGACAAGAAGGACAGGAAGAACGGCACGCTGACGCCCGTCGCAATCGTCGGCATTGGTCGGGATCTTTCGTTCGAGGCGCACGTGGATCACCAGCGGCATCGCATCTTGGACGCGGCCAACGCGCCATGTATCGCTGTCGATTTGAGCGGCTGCATCACAATTTTCAACCGGAAAGCGCAAGAGCTCAGTGGATACACGAGCGACGAGGCATTGGGCATGGAGCTCACCACGCACATGGTCGCTGACACTAGCCGCGAACACGTCACAGCCGTAATGAAGCGCGCGCTGCAAGGCCAAAAGACAGAAAGCTACGAGTTTACCATGGTCACGAAGACTGGTCGCCACGTCGAGCTGCTCTTTAACGCATTGCCGCGCGTCGACATAAAGGGCAACGTCACGGGCATCATTGGCATTGGCCAGGACATCACGGAATGCGTCGTGTGGGAGAAGGAGTTCAACCGCCTCGTGGACACGGCCAAGGGGCCCATCTTCGCGCTCGACAAGAACTACCGGATCATCTTGTGGAACAAGGAAGTCGCCGAGATCACCGAGTACTCGGTCGAGGACGCGGTCGGTGGCGATTTGCTGACGTTTACGACCACCAAGTTTCGCGAAAAGGTCCAGAATGTGCTCACGCGGGCCATGCAGGGCGAAGAGACGACCAACTTCGAGTTTCCCTTGATCACCAAGAGTGGACGTGGACTCGACATCATGTTGAATGCCTTGCCGCGCTATGACCAGGCCGGTGAGATCATGGGTGTCATCGGCATCGGACATGATATTACGGATCGACGCGCGCAAGAGCAAGAGTACTCGCGGTTGATCGAGACGGCCAACGCTCCGATCTTTGGTGTGGATATTGAAGGCCGTGTGAATAGGTGGAATAGGAAGGCAGCCCACATCACCGAGTACTCGCTGATCGACGTGCTCGGCTCCAAGCTCGTGGAGGAATTCATTCCGCCCGACTATCAAAAGAAAGTGAGTGACGTATTGACCAAGGCGACCCAGGGCATCGAGACGGCAAATTTCGAGTTTCCGCTGATAACGCGCACGGGCCGCCGTGTCGAGATCCTGCTGAACGCGACGCCTCGGTATGACGAGAAGGGCGAGATCATTGGTGTGGTCGGCATTGGCCAAGACATCACGGTTCGCATCGCACAAGAGCAAGAGTACAGTCGTTTGATTGACACCGCGAATGCGCCGATCTTTGGTGTTGACATGTGCGGACTCGTTACTATTTGGAATAAGAAGGCCGCCGAGATCACGCAGTACGACTCCGATTACGTTATGGGCAAGGACCTCGTGCAGCACTTCATCTCGGAGGAGTACCGCTTCGCCGTCGGCTTGGTGCTGTCTCAGGCGTTGAACGGCGTGCAGACGGCGAATTTCAACTTCCCACTCATTACGCGCGCTGGACGCCGAGTCGAGATCTTGCTGAACGCGACGCCGCGATATAATGAACTCGGCGACATTGTCGGCGTCGTGGGTATCGGCCAGGACATCACCGACCGGATCGCGCAGGAGCAAGAATATTCGCGCCTCATTGACACGGCGAATGCACCGATCTTTGGCGTGGACCAGGACGGTTTGGTCAACATCTGGAACAAGAAGGCCGCCGAGATTACGCAGTTCGCGCCGTCTGAAGTCATGGGCGAGAATCTGGTGGAGAAGTTCATCACGGAAGACTACCGATACGCCGTGGGGTGTGTCTTGTCCAAGGCGCTCTCGGGTGCAGAGACAGCCAACTTTGAATTTCCACTGATGACCAAGGCTGGTCGACGCGTCGAGATTTTGCTCAACGCGACGTCGCGGTATAATGAGCATGGGGAGGTCATGGGTATGGTCGGCATCGGACAGGACATCACGGATCGCATCGCGCAAGAACAGGAGTACGCACGGCTCATCGAGAAGGCCAACGCGCCGATTTTCGGCGTTGACGTCGACGGGTGTGTCAACATTTGGAACAAGAAGACGGCCGACATCACGCAGTACACGCGCGACGAAGTCATTGGCGAGAAGCTCGTGGATCGATTCATTGCCGATGACTACCGGGACGCTGTCGCGACCGTGCTTGCGAAGGCGCTGGACGGTGACGAGTACTCGAACTTTGAAGTGCCGCTTGTCACCAAGACGGGGCGCAAGGTGAAGATCCTGTTGAACGCGACCGCGCGGTTCGACCAGCATGGGCAGATTGTGGGGATGGTTGGCATTGGCCAAGATTTGACCGATCGCATCGCACAGCAGGAAGAGTACGCGCGTCTAATCGATACGGCCAATGCGCCGATCTTTGGCGTCGACCGCAACCTGTGTGTCAACATTTGGAACAAAAAGGCCGCGCAGATCACGCAGTACACGACCACAGAAGTCATGGGTGAGAATCTGGTCGAGACGTTTATTTCTCCCGAGTATCGCCCCATCGTCGCTGAGGTGCTGTCCAAGGCACTGAACGGGATCCAGACTGCCAACTTTGAATTCCCGCTGATCACGCGCCCGGGCACGCGGATCGAGATTCTGTTGAACGCAACGCCGCGCATGGATTTCCACGGGAACATTGTGGGCGTCGTGGGCATTGGCCAAGACATTACCGATCGCATTGCACAAGAGCACGAATACTTCCGACTGATCGACACGGCGAACGCGCCGATTTTCGGTGTTGATACGTTCGGGTGCGTCAACGAGTGGAACCAAAAGATTGAAGAGATCACGGGCCACCACAAAGTGGCCGTGCTCGAGAAGTCCCTCGTGGATACATTCATCACACCGGAGAGCCGACCCCTCGTTCGCAAGCTGCTCAACCAGGCACTGATCGGTATCGATGTCGGCGAGATGGAGTTACCGATGACGACTAAGGACGGCCGCTCGATTCTGTTGCTTGTGAACGCTTCAAGTAAAAAGGACATGCACGGCAACATTCGTGGCGTCATTGGCGTGGGGCAAGATTACACGGCAAAGAAGCACATGGAGGCCGCCAAGGTGACGTTTCTCGCGTCATTTAGCCACGAACTGCGCACGCCGCTGAACGGTCTGCTGGGAATGCTCGAGATGCTTCGTGAACAAGAGCTCGAAAAGGTCCCGCGGCGTTATGTGCACATGGCGTACGTATCTGGCTCGCTTCTTTTGAACCTGATCAACGACATTCTCGACTTGTCCAAGATTGAAGCTGGCCATCTAGAAATCTCCAAAGACCCGTTCCAGATGCAAGACTTGCTGGACTACGTCATCGAGATTTTCAAGTTCAAGGCCAAGGAAAAGGGCATCAAGTTGATTCTCAGCTGCGCCGGCAATGTGCCCAGTATGGTCGTTGGTGATGTGAGTCGGCTTCGCCAGGTCTTACTCAATCTGCTGTCGAACGCCATCAAGTTTACGAATGCAGGGTCGATCACCGTACAGTGTCGTGCTGTGCCGTCCCGGGATGCCCCCAAGGGCTGCGTCAAGCTGCTCTTCCAAGTCATCGACACGGGTGTGGGCATGGACAATGACGAGAAGACGCGTCTGTTCTCGCTCTTCACAAAGCTCGATCGCACCCGCAAGAACAATCCGACAGGCTCGGGGCTGGGGCTGGCGATCTGCAAGCAGCTCGTCGAGCTCATGGGCGGCGAAATTGATGTTGAGAGCACGCTGACTGAGGGCTCGGAATTCTTCTTTACCGTGCTTGTGGACCGTGTGGACGACAACAACGCCATTGAGCAGCAGAACTTTCCGGTGGCGATTCCCGCCGATGCTGCGCTCGACAATGTGCCCAAGTACGCGCGCATTCTCGTGGTCGAGGACAATGAGTTCAACTGGGAAGTGGTTAAGTGCTACTTCACCAAGGACAACCATTTGCTGCAATGGGAGCAGAACGGCCGCGACGCATTCAACGCCTACAAGGAACACCATGACTTGTACGACTTGGTACTGATGGATTGCGAGATGCCCATCATGGACGGCTACACAGCGACGCGGTCAATCCGGCAGTTTGAGCTCGAGAACAATCTGCCGCGCATCCCCATCTTGGGGCTCACGGCATATGCTATGAGTGGTGATCGTAAAAAGTGTCTGGACGCGGGCATGGACGAGTTCATCGTCAAGCCTATTGGTAAATCGGCATTGCTCGCCGCGGTTCGACAGTGGATGGCGGTTCGCTACATGAGCTTGAAGGCCGCCAACAAGGACCCGAGCGTGTTTTCCGACGATGGTGAATCGCTTGGTGAAGCCAACACGGCCAACCTCGTGCCGGCGTCGACTCATAGTGAAGAGCTCGACCTGACACGCGCCATCTCGGATTTGGAGCTTGAAGACCCCATGATGATTGGTCGGGAAGGCCACCATGCCGCTGATGCGATGCTGGCGATGACGGCGTTGAGCCAGACCAAGAGCGCCAACTCGCTCACGGATGCGATCAACATGACTATCGCTGAGCAGTCCGACTCCGAGGGTGCCGTTGGCCTGACCCACGAGCGGCTGTCGCTTCTGGAGTCGCCAATGTTGAGAACAGTGGAGGAGGCTCTCGAGCTGAGCGGCTCGTTCAGTTTGGCAGGGAAAGGGTCGTCAACAACGTCGAAGCTGTCGGCGTCAAACGGCCCCCCCGACTCGGACAGTGCATCAAGTACGCCCGACAATTCGCAGACCGCCGAGCGCATCTCGGAAACTGTCTTGCGGATGCCGCCGGCACCGCCGCCTCCGTTCCCGCCTCCGAGCGGCCCGCCATCGTTCGTGTCGAGTGTGCTCCCCGAGGAGATCGTCATTCCAGACGGCGATCCCATCGACTATGCACTCGGTGTCGAGCAATGCGGCGGCGACGAGAACTTGTTTTTCAGTCTGCTGGAAAAGTACGCGTCTATGTGCGAGGAGTATATGCGTCGCATCGAGCAGGCCTTCCTGACCCACGACTATGTCGTGCTGCGAAGAGAGAGCCATTCGTTGAAAGGCTCATCGGCGTACGTCGCCGCGATGCGCGTGTCCAAGTCGGCGTTCCGTGTCCAAGTCGCGAGCGAACGGTTGATGGCAACGCACATGCCGCGGTACGACGAGGTGGCCTACACGGCGTCGCTCAAGGCTTCGTTTGAACTGCTCAAGCGAGAGAACCGACTCGTGATTGGGTACTTGCGGCGAAACTTTTCGTTCCGGAAAAACAGCGGCAGCATGAGCGTCGGCGAGACGCGGCGGTCGGACGAGCAGAATGCGTGCGCCATCATGTGACGTGAATCATTTTTAGGATAGTAGTAAATTATAGCGTGGCGTGCGAGAGGGATGCAATGAATATTGTGTATTATTCGTTTGAAGAGGGACACCGCCACCTATTTCGTGTCCTTGGCGTCGTCGCTGAAGTAGAGATCCTGAATGTCCTGCAGCAGCTCGTTCATGGCGTCGTGGAACTTGGCGTACACGACGCGGCGCTTGGCGCCGATTTGGTCGGCAAAGCGAGCGAGTTTCCTGAAGCCACGAGTATGGTAAAGTCCCCATGAGCCTCTGTCTGTATATCAATAGGTAAGTACGTACAGCTTTTGCATGGCGGGGAGCTGTTGGATCCACGCGGCCACGTCGTGGAGCGAGTAGGCCCGGTCCATGACGAGCTCTTTGGCGTCCTTCAAATAGTACTCGCAGACCCGCTGGACGATCTCGTCGAGCTCGACCTGGGCTTTCGTGTCGTCGCTCTCGGCATCGTCTGGAGTCGTCGCACATTTGGTCCACTCGCTGGTCGTCGTGCGCGGGTCCGCGTCGTCGTCGATGTCCTCCGCTGTGGAGGGCATCGCCGTGTGGGTCGTCGTGCGCTCGCTCAAGTGGCGCACAAAGTCGTGCTGCAGCAATTGCTTGACGCTCCAGCGCTCTCTCTGGTCCTTCTTCAGACACTGGTCCACAAAGTCGCGAAAGACGGGAGAAAACTCGCCTTCGGGCAGACTCGGAGGCTAGCCACACTCAGACAAACAGGGTCAGCTAGAGTGGTAAGAGAGAGAGAGAGGGGCATCTCCTACCGGTTCGTTGCGGATCATGTGGAGCAGTTCCCAGTAGCCGCCTTTGGATGCGTACGGGAATTTGCCCAGTGCACACGTCATGATGGAGAGCCCAAAGGACCACACGTCCGAGTTGTACGAGTATTCTTCGCTCGCGATGCGCTCGGGGGACATGTACGTGAGCGTGCCCACAAAGGTCGTGGCCTTGGCCATCGAGTTTTCCATCTCGCGGACAATGCCAAAGTCCGAGATCTTGACCTCACCAAAGTGGTTGATGAGCAAATTACTGGGCTTTATGTCGCGATGCAGCTGGTGCGTGCTGTGGAGAAACGCGAGCCCCTTGAGCACGCGGTACGAGATGCTCGCGAGCACGCTCTCAGACTTGCAGCCGCCCGTTTCGACAATGTCCTGGAGCGAGCCGCCGTCCATGTACTCGACGACAATGGAGACATTGCCTTCGTTCGGGTTCATGAACGCGTCGTAGAGGCACACAATGTCGGGGCACGCGACGGCCTTGGCGCGACGCACGTCCTCGTCGTCCGAAAGCGTCGACAGATTGTTGTACAGTGCCTTAAGCTCGGCGATGAGCTGATGGCGCTTGTCGTTTTCAAAGACCGGGATCACTTTCACAGCGACCAACAACAGCGAAGGCACATGGAGCGCCTTGTGGACCACGCCGCTCGCGCCGCGGCCCAGCACGCCAAACTTGAGCAGGTGCTTCTTGGCGTTGGGCTTGGCCGTACTGTCTCCGTGGTTATTTTCCGAGCGGTCCGGTGAACGTGTAATGCCCGTTTGCTTGATCTGGAAGCCCACAGCGTCGAACGTGCCCGACTCGGACAGATCGAACGACTTGTCGACGGCCCGCGTCTCTGTCTGCTGAAGATCGAGCTGGAAGTTGAGCCCTAGTGCCCGTGTGAACTGGTTGCGATTGATGCCTTTCTTGCCAGTTGAACTGGCCGGGGACAACGCCGTGCCCGGCCGCACTTGGGCCGTCGGACTCTGCGTGAGCTGACAGCCCGGGAGCGCCGCCAGTTCGTTCTGCTCTTCAATTGTCGCCGGCTCGGCAATCTCCAGCTTGATCTTGGAGCGGAGGCTGTGACACAAGCACAATCAGGAGACTTCCAAGTCGTTCTTGTGACCGGACCAAGGAATTTCGCACCTGGGTTTCTTCTCAGGTCCTCGCGACGATGACGCCACTCCTTTCTTCTCATCGGCTGACTCTTGCTGAGCCAGAGACTGATGACGGAGAGGCGGTGGCGGCTGCCGTGTGCGGGCGGGCTTTAGTGGCGGTGGCTGCTGCTTTTGATCGTCGGGCTCTGTCCGCAGCGAGCGAATGCGACGGATCTCGTTCGCGAGCGACTGCACACTGCGTACTTTATGCAGCGACAGTCCCGACTTGCTGTCGGCACGCACGAGCGTGTGGCCGCCACCGCCACTACCATGGGCGACGGTGGGCATAACGCCATGGAACGATCCTTGCTTGCTATCAGGTACTGGCAGCGGTGGCACTTTGCGGGTCGGTGGCTCGCTGGCTTTGGCGCTGGTCGGCGTGATGGGAGTGCGCTTGGCGATGATCTCTGGCGGCTTGAGCTTGGACTCTTTGCTCCCCGGACGCCCCGCGGCCATCGGTTTGTCGTCACTACCGCCATCAACTACTGTATGTGAGGGGCTGCGGAGGAATCCACAGCAGTTAACATTTGTATGGTCGCGTCTTCAGCAGAAAACATGCCTCCCGCACCTGCGCTTCTCTTCTTTGGGCGCCGCCTGCTTGGGCAGTGCCCCCGTGAGCGGCTATGATTGCAAACCAGGAATCCATATTAATGCACGTTTTCCACACGCGCTAGGCAGCAGGGATCAGCGGCAATTGGCAGCAAGGCGCACCTTGGAATCGCTGGAGTCGCGGCGCTTGATCTTGGCCGGCGGCTGTTCAGTTCCGACAATGTAATCCGTCGTTAGCATTGCATACACGGACAGATCCGGCCGCAGGAACTCACCTGCAACTTGGATGTGGCCTCCAGCTCACGCCTGCCGTCCACATGCTTGCTGCTCATTGTACACACGCACAGAAGAGCACGGCGAGACAACGCTTCGTCCGTGGGTTGGCGTCACAACCATTACAGATCTTGAAAGGTCGCATTCGGATTTCGACCAATAGAAAGTTTTACTACACTCGCGTGTACTTGATTGGATGAAAGCATGGTTAGAGCGGCAGCTCAAGATGTTCCCGAAGAGAGAGCATGGATCCATGTTATTTCTACTTGCGTGGATCACTTCCATCCATGTATTATACACTTGCGTGGATATCTATATATTATACACAGAGGTACAGTGTATCCACGCAAGTAGAAACAAAATGGATCCGTGCACCAAATACATTGTGTTTGGTTTCTTCTTGCGTGGCACCATGGGGAAGAAGTGCAAACACAAATTGGCCATTTATCTTATGAACCGCGCCAAGAGCTTCCCGGTTTGAAACGGAAGGTTGAACAGTGATCATCAACTTGAAGGTCTCAGCTGTTTGACGGTCGCAGCAGGAGTGCCGGTCTCAATTGTGTCATCAAGGATCGGGGTCGTTTCGCACGCTAGGGAGTGAATTTAGTGCTCTATGATTGGTGGAAACTTAAACCCTCAGCCAATCACAGCGATTCTTGAGGTTCTGGTTGAAGTTTCCCGAACGGATGACAAAAAATCAGAACAATTTTGTGCCGGCCTTTCACTGTCATAGGACTTCGCCCATGTTCCTGCAATTCAATCCAAGAGAACCGAGCATCAGTTCTCCCCTCCTCTTAAGTCACAGCGGAGAGTCCTTCTCATAGAAAGCTCAGAGGAGGACGATTCCCTCCTCCACCTCAACACTCATTCGAGAATCCACCACCTCCACAACACAGCTCCCGACACAAGCTCCGCTTCTATCCTCTATCTTTCTACCGGAACCATGAACACCACTGTTGAAGGTGAGCTCCTCCTCCTTCCACGAATGGCTCAGCTCTTGGCAACTGCTAATACTGGAACCTCATTGCCCTACTAGACTCGTCGTACACAACCAAGGAGTGTCTCGACATGTACCGCATGGCCAAGAACAAGGACGACATGAATGCGACGTGCAAGGAGATTGTGCAGGCGCTCATGGCCGCCGAGAACGGCGTGCCAGAGAACCACAACCTCAACGTGCGCGGCGGCCGGCGCCCGCGCAACGGGCTCAGCCACGCTGCGCTCCAGCGCCGCTTCACGGGCAAGATGTCGGGCGTGTCGCTGGGGTCGGCTTAAGCGAGGTGGGCAGGATGCATCGGTCTCTTCCGACTCGAATCGTTTCGTTCTCTGTGTGCGTGTCATTCTGCCGGTCTTCGATTCCCTCTAGTTGGCCGGTCGTTCGGAAAAAAAAATGCTCCCTCTTCTTCAACTTCGTGGTATCGCTCTATACAATACGCGCCCATTACTCCACTATACAATAGCAATGCCCATGGGTCTTCTTGTGCATCCTCTCTCCTGATACTTGTACATGAATAATTGTATTACTACTTCTGGTAGTACCACTTCTTTCAAATCGTTTGAGGGACAGCACAAATGCTCTGTCTATGTGCGAGTCGATGAGTTTTGGGGCGTGATTGCCGAATGGTGCGACGACTTCGGCGTCGCGGTTCTCGTGCTGTCGGGAATGGGAAGATCGTCCTTGCACTGCGTTGCTCCGTTTCCAATTGGCCACGCACGCGAAGGTCCCACTTGCTCAGCCATGTCAGCAGCGTCTCGACGGCGCCGACGCTCGCTAGTCCTCCCACTCGGCGAAGCGACGCGATGTCCGGCAGCTCGGTCGCCTCTGTTTTTCGCTCATAAATGACCTTGGCAACTGCCTCGCTTTGAGTACGCGCAGCCGCGATCAATGCGCTGGGCAGATCCAGAGATGCCCAATCCAACGTGGTTTGAGCCCCGAGCATGAGCTGGACGGCGGCCATCGACCCAGACTCGGCCGCGATCGCCAACAGCTTTTCGTGCTGGGTGGGTCTCCGCTGGATCAACAGCTGCAGCAGCGTCATAGCCCATCCGAGTGCTTGGCTATGCCAGCGTTTACGCTTGTTCTGGTGCCGCTCCAGTTCGACATGCTCCACGTCCGCCTTCAGTTCGTCCAGCAAGACGCTTTCGATCGCACGGTCGACGCGATCGTCGCCGAGACCAATGAGGTACTCTACAATGGCCTTGTGTCCATGCTCCATCGCCAATACGAACCCTTCCTTATTCGCAATTGATTCGCCGAGGGAGACAAGCCATTGTATCACGGCCAGTTGATCGTGGGCGTGGGCGACAGTGGTGATTGCCTGGACCACAAAGGGAGTGAGCAGTTGCTGGTCGTGAAGAAATTTCAGCACGACCAGGTTGCCAGTGCGAGCTGCGTGGACACCACAGAATGGAGCCACTGGGCCATCGGGGAGAGATCTTGGAAAGCGCACAACAAGCTGCCCCTCGATCGCCTCTTGATCTTCCTCTCCCTCCTCCCCTTCCTCCTTCAATACCACGAGGCCGTTCGCTAGCGTGATGGTACATGAGAACTCGGCATCGCCCTGTTCCAGCGCACGACCATGTCGGATCAGGTACGTCACAAGCTTGGGTCTCGCACAGGCAGGAACGGCAGCCAGCAGCGCCCGCTCGACCACGGCACCGCTCTGGACTGGTGTTTCCTGGTCAAGCGCTTCGCGACGCTTTCTCGCATGAATTGCTTTCATCGCAGCGAACGCGAAATCCACCATGTCGACATTCTTGAGCGGCTCGTACGTACCACCACACGAACTGAGAATAGCGCGCAACCGAATCGAGTGCTTGTCTGCCGCGTACATGAATAAAGAGTCCAACGAGGAGGACGCGATCTCGTCCGACTTGATCAGCCACGTTATGAGCGGCACATGCTCCGTGTCCAGCGCCGCCTTTAGAAGCGCTTCGACGCGGTGCGGTTCCCGCGGTTGCCAGTGGTGTAGCAGCAGTTCAACAGTTTCCTGACGCTTGCCACGGGTCGCAGCAAGGAGACCTTCGTACGCTGCCACGCTGTCTGGAGCCACGAGCGGCAGTACTGTAGCCACCGTAGTCGTGACGCCCTTCGCACAGATGTGTGCAAAGTTGTCTACCACACAACGCGTGACGAGGTCGCTTGTGTGGTCAATCAGCGACCATAGGTACTGCACCGTCGCGTCTGTGGTCGAAGCGTTCGAGCACAGTGCCTCCACGAGACGACCCGTGGCTACAGCTTCCTCGCCATACAGCCATCGCACGATCGGGAGATGGCCGTGCTTGAAGGCTTCTTTCAACGCCACACTGCGATCAAACCCCCACTGCAACGAATGCAGCAGCTTCACTACTTCGTGCTGTCCGGCGCCAATCGCCCGGGCGAGTAGGTCTCCGCCGGTGGCACAGTTTCCGAGATTGTACTGGTGGCACACGCGGAGCACGGCAACGTGGCCCCAACGGGCAGCGTCGTTCAAAGCATACTCTGACATGGACTGCGCACTCTCGGGACAGTGGAGATGGAGCCACTCAACGATATCTGGCCAGCCACACCGCACAGCCATGGCCATAGTATCGGCACGGACACGGGTCGAAGGCTCGAACTGGCTGTGGATCCACTGGATCATCTCCAAGCGACCCTCACACGCGGCAAAGTGGAGCAGAAGCGGCAGATCGACCTGCCGCACTTTCGCGACCAGAGATGCGGCCTGAAGCGTGTAGAGGTCGCCGTAGATGATTGCCAGTCGCACCGCCGCCATCTTGATCGTGGGCGCGCAACTCGAGCGCTGCAGCGGCGCCAGTTGGTCCATCAGCGGAGTCACGACGGCGAGCGGACTCGCCTGGAACGCGCCAACGACCGACATGAGCGAACGACTCGTGAGCACGCGCACCTCGACGCTGCTGGGCTGGTCCAGCAGCATTGCTGTCGTCCGGTCGGCGGTGGTTGGCTCGGCGCTCTCGGGCATCACCAACGACGAACGATCGAGTTTGCCTATTTCCTTGAGTGGTCCACACGAAGCGCCGAGCAGCGTCTGGAGCTGATTCAGCATTCCCATCTCCGTCCCATCGTGCTCAGCAAGAGCCTCGTACGCGCGCTTGGCGCCTGCGACCAGCGCGTCACGGATCAAATCCTTACGCCGAAGAATCGGCATTCTGTAGACGCGCAGTGCGTCATTGGTCGGGAGCGACCACAGCCACGTGACCAGCGCGCAGTGGCCGTTCACGGCCGCCAGTTCCATGAGCGTGGCAAAGTCGATCGTGGTGGTGTCCCATGGCACGTCTCTCGCCTCAAGAAGCAATCGCAGCAGCTCGCGCGCCCCCATCGCGGCAGCCGCGACGAACGCGTCGGCCTGGTCCGCGAGAGTTTTCTTCAATAAGACACTATTGGAGACACGCTGGATCGCCGCCGCGAGCGATTCAAAGCTTGGTTCGATTGTGCTCCAGGCGTCGCTTACCGCGGCAAAATCGTGGAGAAGCACGCTCGCATCGGCAACGACAGCGGCGTGCTGCGTGGTGGCGTGGAGGAACTGCTGCGTCGCGCGGTCGTCGCAGCCGACCATGAGCGCGCGGCGCCGCAGCACGCCAGGTACGTGCGCGACGCGCGTGAGGTTCCGCGTCAGCTCGACCATCGAAGAAGAGAGGGGTTTGCGGTGTGATGAGAAAGGGCCGGTGGCATTGCCCTTAGCAAGCAGTATTTCGAACCATTTTTCTTCTTCTTCTTCTTCACCAGACGAACATGAGTGATGGTCTCTTATACTCTGATAATCTGAGTTGGTCTCAGTTATAGCTCAGCGAGATCACTTAATGCAGTGCAGCAACCCCATCAAGACAGGATGATATCTCTGGTGAACCAATCGTGACTGAGGGTTGTACGGAAAGAGAAAGTGGATGTCGCATTCGCAAAAGACACGATACTGTAGAACACACGAGGAAATCCAACACGCTCCTTCCAGTGGGGGGTTTGGATCTCGTGTGATACTTACGCCTCGTGGACACTCAACTTGCTCTGCTGCATGGCCTTCTCGGCCTCTTCCTGCTCGGAAGCGAGCTGCAGCCGCAACTGGCGGTCGTGCTCCCACTGCGGCGTGCGGAACTCGTTCTCGAGCTTGGCCATGATGACCGCGGCAATGCAGTTGCCCAAGACGTTGGTGAACGTGCGGCCCATGTCCATGAACCAATCGGCGCCAAGAATGAGCGCCACGGGCCACGACGGCACGTCAAACTGCTCGAGCGTCGAGGCCAAGACAATGATCGCGGCCGAGCGCACGCCAGCGACGCCCTTGGACGACACCATGAGCATGAGCACCATGACAATCTGCTCGCCGACCGACTTGTGCACGCCCGCAGCCTGCGCGCAGAAGACGGCCGAGAGCGACAGGTACAGCGTCGTGCCGTCCAGGTTGAACGAGTAGCCAAAGGGCACGACAAACGCCGAGATGTTGGTAGCCACGCCGTACTCGTCGAGCGCCTCAAAGACCTTGGGCAGCGCGGCCTCCGAGGTCGCCGTCGTGTACGCAATGATGAGCGGCTCGCGCATGGCCGAGAGGAACGAGATCGGGTTGATCTTGAAGAGCAGCAGGACCGGCACAAAGACCACAAGCACGAAAAAGATGAGCGTGCCGTACACGGTCGCGACGAGCGCACCGAGGCTGCTGAGCGCCGACATGCCGTTCGCACCAATGGCGTTCGCGACGGCAAAGCAGACACCAATGGGCGCCGTCCAAATCACAATGTCGACAAACTTGAACATCATCTCCATGACGGCTCGTGCGAACTCGACAATGAGCCGCTTGGCCGCCTGGTCTTGGAGCTGCGCGGTCGCGACGCCCGTGAGGATGGACGCCACGAGCACCTGCAGGAGCTCGGACGAGCCCGAGCCGCCCATCATCTCGCCCCACGTCTTGGGCGCCAAGTGGTTGATCCAGTTGCCCAGCGAGAGACCCGACGACGTGCTCGACGGCTTGTACTCGCCCTTGTTCTTGACGCCGCTGTCGCCCGGCTTGACAATGTTGACGGCGATCAGGCCAATGACGAGCGCGATCGTCGTGACGATCTCAAAGTAGATGAATGACTTGATCGAGAGGCGGCCGAGCTGCTTCATGTCGGTCTGGCCGGCAATGCCCACGACGAGCGACGAGAAAACGAGCGGGAAGACGATGAACTGGATCGGCCGCAGAAAGAGCTGCGCCATGGGCGCCGCCTGCTTGGAAAACTTGGGCGCGACTTCGCCCAGCACGATGCCCACGGCCGTGCCCAGGACGATCCAAAAGGTCAGCGACGTGAGGATTTTGCGCGCGAGCGACTTGCGGGCCGGCGGCGGCGGAGCGTCGTCGTGGTGCGGCGCATAGTCGAGCGTGGGGGTCGTGGAAGGCGACATGGGAGCGGTGGGCTGCGAAGGCGGGAGCTTGGCTTGCGTTGGCGGCTTCGGCGTGCGCAGCTAGAGGCAAATTCGCAAGTGAGCTCTTGGTTGAGACAGAAAGAGAGAGAGCACGAGAGAGAGAGAGAGATACCGTTGGTGTGCGTGGCGCGTCCACGTCCCTGGGACGAGGTGGCGAGAGTCCGAATGGCCTGCAGCGACAGGCCAGCCATGGCGAGCAGAAGGGGGTGATGGCGGGACTATTACAGTCAGGCGGTGGAAAAAGAAACCCAGAGACCAAAGTGTACACACGGGTCGAAACGAGAGACAGGCGGTAGGATGTGCCGCACAACGGGGGTTTTAATCGTTTTGTTTTTGTCTGGATGTCCTGATCTCCTCGTCGCATGTTGAAATAGCATTGCTACAATAGTAGTACCTGTACTATATACATCTTGACACTTTATCAGTTTTCAAATATGTCTTAACGGTACTATTAGCCTTATTTTGAAAACCTAAACCATTTATTATAAGAGGTGATCGCAGGTAGAAAGGTGCTTAGAGGCGCAACAGAGTGTATTGGCCTTGGTCGTCGATTCGTATTCTGAGGTATAAAACCACTCCATTTTTGAACCAGCGCTGAAGCATGATCTGTGATAAATTATCCCTGACGAGCTGCTGTGCAGTGAGTGAGCCGATCCATTTGGTTTATCAGTGATAAAGCCATCCCGACTGGGGCCTTGTTGTCGGGATAGCGGTGGTGCCGTGGAGGACTCTGTCGATCAATAATACGAGCATGTATCAATACCGCTAAGACGCGTTCAAGGTTGCACGCGCATTTTTAAGGTATGTATCCCCATTGAGGCCGAGTCGCGAATCTCCAGCGGAGATGCCGCAGTTTTTTCGAGTCGATTGATTAATGGCACGTCTATGTGTATGCGCATGCGCATGCGCTGGTAGGAGTTGTAGTGTAACGGAATGTACAGTGTACAGTAGCTGCCGTCTCATCAGAGCTAGAATCGTTACATTCTGTACAATGCGCTGGTACACGTGGATCAACAGATACACGTGGAATACTTAGTAGATATTAGTATAGTTTGTAGCTCTCTAAGCACCGGATCGCTTCTGTTACCTCTTATAAATGATAAATGCAATCATCAAATGATACTCATTTGACTGTTAATGTGGATTCCAAAGAATATAAAGTGTCAAAGTTTATATATCATAGAGATGCTTAGAGGCGCTACAAACTGTATCTCTTTCTCGTCCAGAGAGAGACTTCGTTTCCCAACTTCCTTCCGGCTCTCGTGAGACAGATTGAGGCCACACCGCATGGTGGTGAACACAACCTTCAAGCAACGAAAGGCGAGCGATCACATGCGTTAAGGTATCAAAAAGGACGCGATGCCGTGCGTGGCAGATGACCAAGGCCCTCTTGGGCAATCCAGTGCATACATGCATCATGTACTGTATCATACATGAGTACATGACATACAGTGTACATACACTATGTACACTGTATGTACTCATGGATGCCGCGAATAAAATAGTACCGGAACGAGTGTGTCGCCGGATCGTCCACACGCAAAACTGTGATTCTCGATTGCACATGACCCGGTTCAAGTGGTCAGCAGAATCCGGGACCCTTGGCAGTCCATGGTTCAAGTGGTCAGAAGAATAGAATGCCAAAACAGGTTGCAGCACGGGGTTTGCTTCAACCGGTCCCAACGTTGAAACAAACCTCCCAATAAGATGGCGAATGGCCAAACACTTTTGACACGGCAGTCTCAAGGATCTCATTCGTCAGTGTTGTGTCTATCGATACATGCACAGTGGGTACAGTCTTCGTTGGATTCCACAGTGGGTACAGTCTTCGTTGGATTCCAACTTGGAAAGCGTAAGTACATAGAGGCGGACGCACCAGTGTGCCGACAACTCGTTCGCACACGCAAGTCTGACACTCCACTGGGTCTTCTGTCCGGTTGCACATGGACGGGCCGCACGGATCTGCAAGATTAGGCTAGTTTAGCTCCATTATTTGGGTCCAATAGAAATGGGTCAAGCCATGCACGGGTTTGAAAATACGACTGACCCGTTTCGAAGGCAAGGCCAATCAATCCATCAGCCTAAAAGCGATGGTCGCCATGACGACGCTTGCGCGGCGGCTCGCGCCGACGTGGCTTCCTCTCAGCGGCGCCGCATCTGCCTCGTCTATTAACAGTGCAGCACTCCACACGACGCGCACACTGGCTGCGCGCGGCGATGGCTTCAAGGGCCGCGGCCGCAGCAGCTCCAAACGCGATAAGGACGAGCCACGGCCGCCCTCCGCCAAGCCCGCGGAAATCGATCGCGAGGCCGAGTGGCGCCGCCTGCGCGCGAGGACGTTCCCTGTGGTGCGCCCGCATGATCCGCTGGATGCGCCCATCAAAAAGGCGCTCCAGGAACGCGCACGCAAGCGCCGGCTCGGGCTGCTCCCTGAGAGCGACGACGACGACCAGCACTTCGCCGCCGAGTACCGTGCACACCTCGAGGAGAAGCAGCAGCTCCGCGCGGCGCGCGAGAAGCGGAAAGCCGAGAAGATTGCTCGCCGTGATACTGAGGAGGCGTCTGGCAAGCCCCGTCGCGCCGTGCGTCGACCGGTGGCACCATCGGAGAAGATGTTTACGGGGCTACGGTCTGCGCCCGACGAGATCGTGGAGCGCGAGTTCTTGGAGCCCGATGAGCCCGCCAACCCGAAAGGACTGGACATTGCGATCATCGGACGGCCGAACGCCGGCAAGTCGTCGATCGTGAACCGCCTGCTGGACGTCACGGTATGTGTTTCTCATGGACCTCTCGGATTCTCTCCCAAAAGCTCAGTCTCTTTATCTGTATATCTCAACTAGATCTCGGCTGTCTCACCCAAGTACAATACGACCCGCGACCGCGTCTTGGGCATCTTGACCGAGCGCGAGACGCAGTTGGCGTTCTACGATACGCCCGGCCTCATCAAGCCAAAGGAAACCCACCAGTACGTGCGGGAGTTGGTCACGACCGCCGCCGAGACTGTCGAAAGCGTCGACTTGTCGCTGCTCGTCGTGGACGCCGTCAAGAGACTGGACGACGACGCGATGGAGGCGCTCGAACAGTTTGTCACGACCGCGGCGCAGGTTGCGTCGCCGCTCATGCTCGTCATGAACAAGTGTGACCTCGTGAGCGACCGCGAGAAGCGCAATGTGAACCGCAAAATCCACGACCTGTCGCAGATGATCCAGGAGGTCTACAAGACCCACTACGTGGTCGACGCCGAGCAAGACGAAGACGACGACGACGACGATGTCGTCGGCGATGATGATGACGAAGACGACGACGAAGAGGAGATGCGGGCGATGGAGCTGAAGATGGATCCGCTCCAGTTCATTGGAGACAATGCGTTGCGCGTGTCAGCGCTCAAGGGCACGGGCATGGCCGACCTCAAGAAGACGCTGCTCGGTCTCGCTGTCGAACGACCATGGTACAGTCCAGTGGTGCATAGATAGTCCATATGGAGACTCATGTGGTGGTATGTGCTGACTCACTTATAGGAGCTACCACTCGTCGTTCAAGTCGGACCAGTCGGATCTGGACCTCGTCACCGAGATCATCCGCGAGAAGCTCTTTCGTCGCTACAACAAGGAACTGCCGTACGCGATCCAGCAGGAAAACGTTGGCTGGACGGTCTTTCGCGATCGCAGCATTCGCATTGACCAGGACCTGTTCGTACGTGGTGCTGTGTTACCATGGGCCTTGTAGAGAAGAAATTAATGGGAGTGCTCTGGCTGTTTAGGTATCGGCGCCGCGCGTGCGCAAGATGGTGGTCGGCCACAATGGCAACAGCATCCGCTCCGTGGGCGTCGCTGCGCGGGAAGAGATCGAGCGTCTGCTGGGCTGCCCCGTCCATCTCTACCTGAACGTGCGCGTCCGCGATTAAGCACCATTGCGAATACAGTAGACCCTTTCCCATATTGAGCTGCTGCCATCAATCAATCAGAGACCGTGACGGTTTGGAATCGTACTTAATCAGGGCTATGCAGTACACTAATGCAACCTTCGAGAAAATCCACACAAAGTTGGTGAGCCATCAAGCGGCAGACCCCAACGGACTCCACTAGAGACAGAGAGAGAGGAAGCGATGGAGTTCAAGCACGAAGCGAACGCGCTGTTTGTGGACGAGGCCTACGCCGAGGCCGTGGCTGCGTACACGAAGGCCGCAGCGCAGCTGCCGCAAGACGGCGACGTCTTGGCGAAGCGCGCCGCCGCGTACCTCAAGCTGAACAAACTGACGGACGCGATCGCGGACGCCGACAAGGCGATTGCACTCGACGCGACGCTCGCGCACGCGCACTTGCGCAAAGGGTACGTAGGCGCGGCACACGCTAATGGTACGCACTCCCCAGTCGGCTAATATGGATCGACTAGCATTGCGCATTTCGAGTTGGAGCAATATGCGGCGGCCAAGAAGGCGTTTGTGACCGGCAAGGCGGTTGTGCCAGCGGCGAGCGAGTCGCTTGGTAAGCGTTTCCAGACGTGGATCCGCAAGTGTGACGCTGAGATGGATAGTACGTATGGTGTCTTGGAGGCACCTTTCCAGCCGTCGTCTCAGTAGTAAATGTGCTTGGCCGCAGGCGATGATGAAGATGTGGACATGACTGCACCGGCAGCTCCTGTGCAGCCTGTGGCGGCATCTGTGCCGATCCCCACTCCGGCGGTCGCGGCGAAACCTTCGGTTCGGTACGAATACCAAACGGTCGCATTGGATTGATCGGGGGTGATGGCTCACACTGATGGATACGTACTACAGTCACGAGTGGTACCAGTCGGCGACGCACGTGACGATCTCGATCTTCCAAAAGCACTTGACGAAAGATGACGTTGTGGTCGAGTTTGAACCCACCAAGGTGAGCGCACCCGCCATCGCCCATGCCGTTGCCACGGTGCCACCACACTGACAGGCGTTGTACTGTAGCTCCGTGTGCAGCTTCGTGTGAATGGCGAGATGATTGAGGCGCTCAACAAGTCGCTCTTTGACGAGATCAGTGTCGCTGAGAGTACGTGGCTCGTTGGCGGCGTCAAGGTCGAAGTACGCTTGAAGAAGGCCGCTGCGGGCACCCACTGGGACCAGCTCGACGAGGCCAAGGTCGTGGTCAAGGGCGCCAAGGTTGTCACGGGGCCGGCCGCCGTGTTTGAAGAGAAGAAGAGTGTCGTGCCGCCGCGACCGTACGCGAGCTCTCGCGACTGGAACCAGATTGAGCGCGCAGTTGGCCAAGAGCTCGAGGCCGAGAAGCCCGAGGGCGAAGAGGCTATGCAAAAGCTCTTTCGCGATATTTATTCCAACGCGGACGAAGACACGCGCCGCGCCATGGTCAAGTCGTTTGTGAGTGGCTAGTGTCGGTATGAGGTCTGTCTGGCTGGATACTAACGGGTTGTTGCCTGGTGTTTGAAACACGATAGCAAACGTCGGGCGGGACGGTGCTCTCGACCAACTGGAACGAGGTCAAGACCAAGGACTATGAGCAGGAGCGCGTCGCTCCGGAAGGGATGGAGTGGAAGAAGTACGGCTGAGTGTCTCTGACCCAAAGCGCAAGATGGCTACACTTTTCTATCCGTGTTCTACCTCTTCAATAAAATATCTCTTTCGATCGTATTAGAAAGGATCCTGTAGTATCCGATAAGTTCGATTTATGCTGAATCAAAGGAAAGGAGGGGAAAAGAAACAGGTGGAGGGAGGGGAATTTCCGCCATGTTACTTCTGCGAGGGAGCGTACTTAGCGACTGAGTATGGCGACGCCCGTGCGCCGAGGAGCCCCCGGTAAGCGGCCGGCCGCTGCGTCCTTGCGACGGCACGACGACGACGACAGCGAGAGCGACGCCAGCGGCAGCGGCACGGGCAGCGGCTCGGACGCTGTGTCGCCGCCGGCCACCGTCAAGAAGCCACGGAAAAACTCGACGCCCGTGCGGCTCGCCAAGCGCTCGATCCCGCTGCCCGCTGCTGCTTCGCGGCCGACGGCAGCAGCCTCTTCGCCTCGAACGACGCCACAGCGACGCACGACCAAGATGACGATGCCGCGGCAGACGACGCCGCAGCGGACGGCGGCGAGCCCCGGAGACCGCAGTAGTAGTACCCCCAAGCGGAGGTTCCGCCCGGGCACCATGGCGCTCCGAGAGATCCGGTTCTACCAGCGCTCGACCGAGCTCTTACTGCGCAAGCTGCCGTTTGCGCGGCTCGTGCGCGAGATCCAAATGGAGTTTACGCACCGCGAATTTCGGTGGCAGGCCGAGGCGCTGCTCGCCCTGCAGGAAGCGGCCGAGGCCCATCTCGTGCGGTTATTCGAGGACGCGTACGTTGTTTTTGTTTTGGCGTGCTGGGAGTATGGATGAACCACTCACTGACCATTGACATTGGTCATATAATAGGAATCTGTGTGCGATCCACGCCAAGCGCGTGACGCTCATGGTCAAGGATGTGCAGCTCGCGCGACGCATCCGCGGCCGCCACTTGGGCGAGTAGGAGTCAAGCGAGTCGGAAACGTCGAGAGAGAGAGAGACCTCGCTCGACTGTGGCTGTGTCTATCGACCCCTCACCGAACGGAAAAGGCACAGTCCGGCAGGGACGGCACTCGCCACTCGCCACTCGCTTCGTTGTACTATAGGAGAAAAGCGGTTTTGGAAGGCCAAGAGAACGGAAGACGACGCTCCACGACTTGAGCACTAGGAAAGGTCTGGTCGTCGGGATGGACACCAGTGTGGTAACTACCTGTATGTATTCGTGAGCTCTTCTCGATCCGTTCGTCTCGAAAATGAATCGTATCGCACGCGGCCGGGGAACCCTCGCTTCGATACTACTGTACTGGACTAGTACTGACTGGTCCCGATTGCCAGCCTCCCCCCGCTCACGTGAAATCTGGCGACGGAGCCTGCGTCTTGGTCTCACCTACCACGTGGGACGCCGCTGAGGACGACGGCGAGCCGGGCCACGACGCTTTGCCCAGAAACAGGTCCTGATACTTTTGAAGCGACGCCCGTGGCTTCAGTTGCTGCCAAAAAGGGTAAAGGTTACTTGTCTGCTTCCCATCCTCCTGAGATAAAGGACTGCCTGGGTGCACCTTAGAGTACGTGGCCCGACCGAGCCGTTCCTTCGCAATGTCGCGGCCAATCGCGGCCATGGTCTCCACACACTAAGTTCAACAAAGTGAGCGGGTCAGTTGGATGGGCCCCATAGGCAGCAAGGGATCCCATGGCACGTACCAGCGAATGGCCACTACGCTGAGGACAATAATGCTGACAGGACGCGAATCCCGACAGGCATTTCTTGTCTTCAAACAGGCGACGCGCCTGCGCCTTCCACTCGTCCACAACGGCTCTCGCCTCGCGTGCTGAGGGCACTGGGCCCAGCTTGACAGCGACTTCGTAGTCGCTATCAGGGTCGAGAAACTGATAATCCTGAAAGAGATCTTGCTCACTGCTCAAGTGGTCCTCGTATTTGTTGCCCGGCTCACGCTCCCAGATGCGCTTGCTGGCGATATAAGGAGGCAGCAGCGGCGAGCACGAGCCAGCGAGATAGGCCTTGGTCTCGGCAGCACTGGCGCCTTCAAACCCGCGATCTAGATTTCTCGCCATAGAGAAAGAGCATTAGATGGGCCAGGCAATTCAAGAGCAAACAGGCAAAGACTCACCAAGCTGTATGGTTCGACTGGAAGGGTCATACGAGACACAGTGGTACTCGGTCGACCCGATGAGCAGTCGATCGTGGAGCGGGAAGAAGCGGCTCACATCCTCACTACACGTGACGGTCGAGTGTCCCTTCTTGACACCAAGGAACCCAGGAAACGGCTGCGTGGACGACTTGAAGAGCACTGCGTAATGCCACGCCTGACGAGTATGCGTGGTTGACGTCTGGTCGGCGTAGATGGGTGACCGTGGCGGTGGTGGCGAAGCAGTGGACGCGCTCGAAGCCGATAGAAAAGAGCCGTTTTCTCGCTCCGAGATGGACGACGCTTGCGTCTCGGAGATCTGATCGAGATCGTTGGTGGACGACGTGATCATGATCGCCTGCGCCACTTTAAACGCCTGGATGAGTTTCAGTAGGATGCCTTCCCACGTGGCGCCGGCACGCGCAACCACTGAAGTTGACGTGGCATTCACCAGCGAGTGGCCATAGGCAGCAGCTTCGACCTTGAGCTCGTCGACAAAGAGAGGGTCCCGATACATGTCGTTCAGAAAGACGGATTCCAGACGCACGAGCGACTGCACACGAAGCGTTTCCGTTGCGTCTTGACCTTTCTTTGCTTGTGTTCGCCTCTCAAACAGCAGAGGCATGTGGTCGCGCAGGAGCTGGTCAAACGCCACGGTCGGCTCGTGCTTGTCTGTCACGTTCAGAGCCTCTGTTAGCATCAGGAGACTGCCACATGCCACCTTCTGAAATCCCGTACGAGTCAGCAAGACCTCCAGCAGGGTGTGTGTCTGATTGGCAAACTCTGCTTCGACGTGTGGTCGCACGAATCGCCTCATGACGCGCAGAAACAGCGTCGAGGCGATCGCCGTCTACGACAAAGAAACCAGAACAAGAGAGACAATTGGGTCAATTCCTCCCCTCCATATATACCGCGCCAGCGTACGCACCTGTGGAAGAATCCGATCGGACGCCGCCCGGACTTCTGCTCAGCAACCATAGATTCAGTCCACCTACTATCGAATCCCAGCCATCGATCGATGTACTCACGTCTCGCAGATCCACTCTCGGCGGCCGCCAGTAGCTGCACAACGTCCTCGGGCGGTCGCGACAGCGTACGCACGACTGAGAGCGGCGAGAGCCCGGCGCGGTCCCGCAGCGTCGCGTCGGCGCCGCGCGCGAGCAGCGCCTGCGTCACGTCGGCGTAGCCGGCCATGGCCGCGACGTGGAGCGGCGTGCGACCGAACGCGTCGCGCACGTCCACGTTGAAGCCGACGCGGTCCACGAGCAGCTCGACGCACTTGAGCTTGAGCGTCTGGCGCGCGATCGACGAGTCGACGGCCACGTGGAGCAGCGTCGCGCCCGTCTCATTGCGGAGCTCCCGCAAGTCGAGTCGCCAGTGCTTGAGACCGTCGCGGGTCGGAATCACGCCCGTGTCGACCCACTGCTCGAGCACTTGGTACTTGCCGGCGCTTGCCTGGTCAAAGAGCGTGTGGAGCACGGCGTTGGCCGTGCCCTTGGCGGCGGCGTACTGCATCGCGCGCTGGAAGACCGCGTCGCAGTCTTCGCGCTGCTGAACGACGTCCACGAGTCGCCGCTTGAGTTCGTCCAGCTGAAGCTGCAGCAGCTCGACGTGGCGGCGGTCGCTGAGCTCGGTGGCTTGTCGTGGCGCGACGTCCTCCATGGTCGAATCCTTGTCGGCGTCGGTGTCGTGGGGGGAGATCTCCATGCGCTGGAGCCGCGACGTTGCCTCGTCCAGCGACGTGTCTCGACGTGACGACGCGGACGGAGCCGCACTCGTAGAAGCAGCGGCGTGGTCCATGGTGGCGGCGTGGTGGATTATCTTCCTTCGGGCATTCTTCTTGGGTGACTACTATCAGATATAGACACAAGCAGAATGCAAAATTACAGTATACGATTCCAACTTCAAAGGCACTTTGACGGGGGATGTCACTATAGTGTTGGATCACTGCAGTAAGCGAAGATGGCGGAACTGCGGAACGCCGAAGCCTCGGTGGCGGCGCTGGAGAGCCCGCTCTCAGCGCTGCGGCAGTTTCGTGATGAGCACGCGGAAGAGGTGGACGTAGCGTCGGTCGAGCGACTGCGCGGTGCGCTGCAGGCAATGACAGTCGCTCTCGAAGGCGACGTCCATGCGACGATGGACAGGTTTCGCCAGCGCATGAAACAGGTGGATCCTATCACCAACGAGCCGCGCTTCGGGCCCAAGACCATGGCGAGAGTGAATGAGATGCTGCAGAAGTATGACGCCGTCTACGAAGAAGTTGTCGGCCGTGGGTTGCTGGAGATGGTGCGGCGTCGCATCGAAGCTTTTGACGCCGAGCAAGCGGTTGAAGCTGCTCGCGCTGAAGAGCTCCAACGCCAGCAGGCGATCGCACGCGAGGCCGAGTTGCTTCGACAGGAAACAGAGCGAAAGCGAGAAGAGATGGAGCGGGAGATGCAGCGGCAGCGAGAGCTCGAGGCGGAGCGACAGCGCGTCGCCGAGCTGGCGCGGCTTGCCCAGCTCAAACGAGAAGAGCGAGAACGGCAGCGACTCGCCGAGGAAGCGCAGGCTAAGCAAGAGCAAGAACGGCTCGCACGTGACAACGCTCGCGCGGAAGTCGGCGTGGTCGGGCTGTCGAACGCTGTCGAGCGGCTTCGTGCTGGTCTGCATGGCGACGCGGCGCTCTTCCGCAAGACGCTTCTAAAGCTCCAAATCCTCCTTGCAAACGTGTGTGCCTCGCCCGAGAACACAGCCTTTCGCCACATCCCCAAAGACAATGTACACTTCCACGGCGACATTGGTCAGCACGACGGCGGCCACGCGTGTCTGCTGGCCATGGGCTTCAAGGAACTCGAGCTCGAGCCGCGCAAGCGCGTCTTCATCATGGAGGAGCCCGACTTGAGCGAGGACTTTGACAAGTGGAGCAACTGGTTCGAGGGGCTCAAAGAGATGAAAGAGTGGCTCGAGAACGCAACACCACCTCACTGAGAAATCTAGAAAAGAAACACATTTCTGCTGGTAATACTGTATCTACGGAGCACCTACACTACGCGAAATCACTTGAGGTATCTTTCTTCTACATGAATTATAAAGGGAAGGGGGGGGGGGGG
>JAADVZ010000232.1:0-39107 GCA_023335925.1 Pythium phragmitis | reverse complement strand
GCGCCTCCAGCTGGTGAAGAGGAAGAGGAGTGGTCGACGGACGAAGATCTCAGCGCAGCCCCACTCCACCAAGCGCGTCGCGTGTTGGAGCGATACCGCGACAGGGATACCAAGAAGGTCTACTACCTCGTTGACTGGGAACCGACGTGGGAGCTTCGCGGTGGTATCGCCCCTGAGCTCATCCTTCGGTTTGAACGCGCTAAGCGTGCTCTCGTTCGTCGCACGCTCATCGAGTACGAGGCTGTAGAAGCAGGAAAGAATTAATCCAATACAACAAGTGGTGGCTCACTTCACATTGATCTGCATTCGCATGGTATTAATACACACAATCGTGCACATGAAGACTAACCTCCCGATGGGAACGTCAACATTAACCGCACTCATGCTGCACAATCACCAACGGCCACGACCACCTCCTTGCACGTACCACTTGGCTTGGACTGCGTTGACCATAGACGAACAGGAAAAAGCCTCCGAGGGGAATTGAACCCCCACGCGCAAAAGCACGCCCAGGCCAGTGGCGGAGGCACATCTCTGGGAATCTTGGAGACCGGGTGCGCGCTGCGGAGAAAAAATCGTGAATGACTTGGATCATTATGAGTTCCAGCTTGTGTCCAACGCCTCTCCCTCGCTCCACAAAAAATCACCCAACAATCCAGTCAAACCGCATCCGATTGGGCAGTTCAAAATTCCAACTGGTCATGGAGTAATCACCATGGGGTCGTTTGGCTGATCACACGTTCGATATTATGCCTTCTAATCCGAAACACTCCTTCTCAGATTTCGATTGGTCAGTTATTATCCTCGGTACCGGTTCAGAGCGGTATACAATAGTACGGTACAGTCGCACGCCGCATAAAGTCCGATGTCGGAATCACTGTCGGAATCTCTTTTGGTGTCGGCATTTTCACGGTATGGTTGACGAACGGTGCGTTTGGATTGAGCTTAGCCATAGCGGGAAAGTTGTGCATCAGCACCGCAGTAAGAACGTCGAGAACCGGAGCACAGACACGAAACTCGACGTCTTGATAGCCGGAGCGAAGCAATTCATTCTGGAAGGATGCACAGTTGCGACTACTGGAGTTTTGAATGTGGAGAGACTCGGGGACCATACAGTGTCAGTGGCTTTCCATCTCACCAAGACTTTCGCGGTTGTCTTGCCTTCACGAGTCATGTTGACAATGTAGACGAACCCCTTGTTCAAATGCGTGAGCTGCCAACCGCCTCGATCCAATATCCACTGGATGCTCAAGTCGACGCTGGTGTTGGCATCTTGTGCGCACCGCGTCCGAATGAATGGGAGGATAGATCCGCCAGCAAGGGAGATTCGGAGAGATGCTTGTGAGCTTGTAGTTTTCGCAGGGTGCGATTCATGTACGAGTGGATGTCAGGCACTGTTCGCACACGACCCGCGACCACTGCGCGAGCTTCAATACCACACTGGAGCACGTCCAGAAGTGAGGCTGTCTCGGACAGATTCTCGGTGTCTTCAATGCCCTCGCTCGTCGTTGGAAGATGGCGGAAGATGAGGGGCAACCGTCCATTGCGAGCGCCACTGCGAGGCAGTGAAGTGGACACATGAGGTAGTCACTCTTATCACAGTAGATTGCTAGCCCTTGGTCGAGGTTGGTCCTGACGAGACCGAAACGAATAGAGAGTGCGCCGTCCGGGTGCGCGGAGGAGCTTGATTTTGCGAGGAGACACATATCTGAGCTGCGCCGGAGAAGGTACTACATTGTGCAGAGAAGTGCAGCGTCACTGTGGTCTCGTCGCTTGCAGCAGTTTTGGAAACAATGTGGATTATCGCGCGAAAAGTATGGTTTGAGCACTGAGGGGCTTGTTTGACGATTACACCGTCGTGCTGGCTGCTATAACTGTCGATTGTGGAGCCAATTTGCTTAAGTTTCCTTGCGCATGTCGCCTCAAACTCTGGGTTTCGCTCGAGATAAGGCCCAGACGACTGTGTGGAGTGGCCAGTGGAACAGCCCAAGTCTCCAGTTTCAAGTTCAAGTTTCATTGCATATTTGGGACCTTGCATATTTTAGGACACCAGGACGAAACTCCTAGGATAGTGACAGCCTATAATTAGAATACCCATTGTCAGTAGTGACCAGTCGAGGTCGCTAAAAAAAAAAGGTCGTTAGTGACATCAAGGGGGAAGTTCCCCTTGAGCGACCTTTCAGAGGCAACACTAGGAACACAGAGGAAAACCCAGAAAATACAACTCCACATTTTGCCAAGTCGAGAATAAGTCATTTCAAGCAACTCGAACAAGTCCAACATCCATCCAAGCTTCACGGGAAGTCAGCTGGCATCAGGAATGTCCAGTCTGGAAGCAAGGAACCTCGACATTGACTCTGACGCTGCAGGAAGTCGAGTCTGTGCCGGGTACGATCGGTGTTATCGTCACGCAAGCAAGAAGTCGTGGCGATCCGATCGGTGTCATCAGGAAGGAAGACCCTTTTTGTACCAGTGTTTCAAGGGATCCGATCGGTGTCATCCTGCCTGGTGGTTTTGCTGAGGGCGGCGATTATATCGATTGGTACGAGTGTGTCAAGGAAGTCCAAGAAGTTCAAGACCATAGAAGACACCAGCGCATTTACCACCATTGTGGCTGTAACCAGTTCGCTCAGCGAGTCGTGTGAGGCGATTCCTGAGGTGGGTTCTAAGCTCTAACTCTCGCTTCAAAGAATCCTGAGAGTCACAAGCAAGGCCGAGTCAGTACGTTCGGTCAACCCCTAAGTCTGCGCAGGCGTTGGGAAGCGTCAAGCCCGGCACATACGCCAGTAAGCCGTGGAATTATGACGTTACTACACGTCATCTGGTGCGTATGCCAGGAGCAGAGTCAGAAGCCGAAACCAACACGAACAACATGGCCACAACGCAACAAGAATCCAAGTCCGAAGGCGCGCTCGGCGTTCGACGGCCTGCCTTTCCATCCGGTCGGTGGACGCCTGGACACCAACAAGATCTACAAGTGGTCGGAAGGATGCGCAATTCGTGATACGTTCATCAAGATGGTCATTGCACACTGATCCAAGGGATCGTCGAGCCGTTCGTACTGTGACAGACTTGGTGATGGCATGTCACTCTCGCTCTTCGACTCTGCGACGTCGGACTTCGCAGAGGGCCGTTCCTCCATCGATGGAATCTCTCCGGGTTTTATCGTCGTGTCTTCTTGGGGTGCCGTGTCCACGGCACCACCCGTCTTCTGCACTGCAGCAATGGTCGCTGCAGTACTGCTGGATTGCGGCGACAACGACATGTCAACGTCGTCATCCGCTGTGGTTTCCGGAAGCGCAGTCCCATGCGCTTGCTCGCTCTTCTTCTAGAAGTGCTCCATCGACAGCCAAGGTTATCCTCTACGCGCCGACCACCCAGCTTATCTCGAGGTTTTCCTATATGGGAATTTCTGCATGCTCTGGCAAAATTTCTCTATTCAAATGATAAAATCGAAATAATATTTTGGTCGACTTTATCATTTGAATAGAGAACTTTGGTTGATTTATCATTTGGTTTCAGAGGCGTTCAATTGTTGAAGAAATATTACACAGAAGCACCATAGCAGCATTTCGAAAAATGGACGGCGCCACCATCGGCCACGGCGCCGGCGGTCAGCGTCCACCGACGTCCACGACGAGCCGTTTCGACCCCGTCGTTGGCGACGCTGTCGCCAACGAGTCGTCGTCCTCGGATTCGTCGTCATCGTCGCGCGGCAGTCGCCGCGGTCGCGCCACTCGCTCGCCGCGAGCCCTGGAGTATAAGAAAGCGGCCGAGAAGAAGTTCCGCCACCGGTATCTGCTGCTGCAGCAGGCGTACGAGCAGCGCTTGCAGGCGCTCGCGGCGCAAGTGCGCCACGTGGTCGCTGAGCTGCAGAGCGACTCGACGATCCAGTACCTGCAGCAAGACCCGCTCACACACGAGTACGCCGGCGCGCGCGTGGCCGAGATCATCCAGGAATGCTTTTCCGGCGAGCGCGAAAAGTACGTCAAGCTCGTGAGCGACCAGATCGCGTGGCAGACAAACGACTTACGCGAGGCGCACGTACGGATCCGCTCGCTGCAGAAGCGAGAAAAGACGGTCCAGAGCAAATGGAAGCACGCGCAGCACGAGAGTCAGCAGCTCGAGCGGCAGCGCGAGCTACTCGTGCGCGAGATGGGCGAGCGCACGCGGGACATTGAGCGCCTGGAAGATTTGCTGCGGAAAGCCGAGGACGAGCGCGATGCGTGCCGCGTCGAACTGGACCGTGTACGACCCACGGCAGCGTCGCTCGAGACGCTGCGGCAAGAGTACGAGATGCTGCAAGTGCGCTGTCAAAACGAACGAGAGCAAGAGCGCGCAGTGCACGACAACCTCAAGCAGCAGGTGGACCAGTTACGGGAAGAACGGCAGGTGCGGGTGGTTATTTGTCTCTGTGGGTGGGTGGCTTTGTAATGGGCTGATTGGGGAGAGTTTGAATTTATTTCTTGCGCCAGCAAATCGACACGGCGAGGCTCGGCGTCGAGCGCGACAACCAGCACTTGCGCCACATGCTGAAGACTGCGGAAGCCAAGAGTGAAGAGCTCGCGAACGCCCTTCGTCAGGTGCAGGCAGAGGAGTACTCGACGCGGTTGGTGCGGATGGAGCACGAGGCGGCACAGCAGCGCCACGAGAACGAGCAGCTCGTGAAGGAAAACGAGCAGCTCAAGAAAAAATACGAGGAATTTGGCGTCCAGGTCGAGCTGTACATGGAAGAGCAGTCGCGAGAGCGAACGACCGTGGTGAAGCAGGCCGAGGACCGCGAACGCAAACTGCTCGAGGAGCTCGCACTTCTGCGAACACAAAGTACGGACGCCATCAAAATGAAGCAAAACGAGCTACTGCGATTGGCCGACCAAGTCAAGTTCCGCCAGGATGTGTTGGTCAAAGCCGAGCACAAGATCTCGGTTCTTGAGGAGAGAATCAGCGGACTCGAGTCGAGCCTCGGCGAGGAGAAGCTGCGTAGCGCGAGGACTATCAGCGACCTGGAGAAAGAGGTCGCCCATTGGACTGCGGCTGTTGAAAGAGAACAAGAACGCGTCAGGAGCGCAGAGGCTGCACACGCTCAAACGAAACTGGCCTACGAGCAACGACTAGCAGCGATGCAAGAGACACTGGACCAGCAGCACCAGCATTCACTCAAGGAGCGGGAGCTAGAGGAACGAACGAAATGGCAGAATGACTTTGTCGCTAAGCAAGAGGCGCGCATAGAAGCACTGAAGAATAAGTACGATGCCGCGCTCGAAAGCCAGCAAACCGAGCTCTTGCGGTCGCGGCAGGTCGCGATGGATGCCGCAAAGGCGGCTGCGGAGAAGGTGGAAGAAGTGAAAGCCTTCCATCAGTCTCAGCGTATTGACGAGGAAGAAGTGCGAAGGCTGCGAGACGAAGCTCGCGAGGCCGAGCGCAGGCGAGCAGAGGCGGAGCGGACGCGAGACGCTGCGTACCGAAAACAACAAAAAGAAATCGAGGAGAAAGACAAACGCGTCAGGGAATTGGAGCAGAAGCTCGCAGAGAGAGAGCGTCACGATGAGCGTCGGCGTGCTGCGGACGAGGTCCGCGCAAAGGAACACAAAGCGGATCGGCCTAGCGTGGTCGTGTTGAACGTGAACGGTACGGACGAACTCGACGAACACGAAGAAAAAGTCAGATCTCAAGCCATCGCGATGGTCAAGCGCCACAAGAAGACACCGACTGGAGCGCGCTTGCCCCCGCGTACACAAGACGAGAATCAGGAGGGACATTTTCATGACGACTGTGTCCCGATTGCGCAGCACAGGGCCGAGCTTCAAGCTCGAGAAGCCCAAGTCGCACTTGAGGCGGAAAAGCGACTGCAAAAAGAGATTCATGATTTCCAAGAGCGGAAAGAAAAAGAACTGCGGAACGCAATGGTGAACGTTCGCAAGGGAATCCAAAAACTCGAGGCCTCGCTGGAGACGGAGAAGAGTGACAAGAAGCGAATCGAGGAAGAGCTCCACAGCGAGCGACAAGGGTTTGTAGCGCTAAAGTCGGAGATGGACGATATGCGGATGGCCAAGCGAACGCTTGCGCAACGCCTTGAAGAAGCCAATGGCCATCTGGGGCGTCTCCGAGATGTTGTCAAGGAGGCGCAACAAAAGGTGAGTCAAAGTGAGACTCGCCTGGAGACGGCAACGCGAGAAGCGCGGCAGGCGGAGAAGACGGTCGCCGAGTTGAAGACCAACGGAGATGATCTCCGCCAAGCTATTGGCGACTTGCGCGACAGCGAAGCGAGACTTGAGGCGGAGATTCGCACTTCCCTCAACATTCAACATGACTTGGAGATACGGCTAAGTACGGTCGAACAAGAACATGCACTTCAAGAAGAACGGTTCCGTAAGGAGTACAAGGCTCAGAGCGAATGCCACGCCGATGAATTAAAGCGTGTTTCAAGCGAGTTCTCAGCACGGATAGAAACGCTCGAGAGCCAGCTCGTGGCACAAAGCGGTGAGGCAAAGCAGCTTCTTGAACAAGTCCAAGGCGGCAGCAGGTCCATGGAGCAACTCGTGGCGGATCGCCTCGCGGCGGAGTGCGCGCTGGAAGGATCCAAGTCGGAGCTCGCCAAGCAGCGCAAAGAGTTTAACGACTTGGCTCGACTGCACAAGAACTTGAGCGAGACCATGAAGGTGAAGATCGGACAAGAGCAAGAGAGGTATGCGCGACTCGCAGATGAACTGGAGACAGTGAAGCGATCACGTGACTCCATCCAGCGTGCAAAACTAACAGCACTCGAGATCTGCCACATGCGTCTCCAGGAGCTGCACAGAGAATGCCGGGATCTGCGGAAGGCAACCGCATCCGAATGCCGGTCTGCTTGGAAGACCACGAAAAAAGAAGTACTGGAGCATGCAAAAGGAATCGAGGCACTGGTTGGAAGGGCGTTCGAAAAGGAAAAGGCAGCGTGGGAAGCCACGCTGCGGCTGGAGCGTGAGCAGTGGCGATCGAGACTCGAGGCGAAAGATCAGGAGATGAATGCTTTGATCACGGGAGAGAAAGTCGATGGACAGGCCAAGTACACTAAACTGGCAGATCGGTTAACTGCCAAATCGCAAGAGGTTCAGGATCTCGAGCGACAGTCTGCGGCTCAAGGTGCGCGGATTGATGAGCTCCAGCGAACCATCCAACGCCTTGAAGAACAGAACGAAAGTCGCATGCAAGAGCAGTCCCAGTTAGTCGACCAACTCTCGAGCTCTCGTGTCGTGACCGACCGCGAGGTCGAAGCCAAGCAACAACTGCAGCTGTCGGTGGCCAACGTTGCAAATGTGGCTCAGGTTTTCCTGGATTTCGTGCGCAAAATCATGAAGGAATTTGCTCTCGATCCTCGCAAGATACTGACTGTTCTGAACAATGGCCTCAAGGACCCCGAAACGTGGAAACCGGACAGCCTATCCAGTGATCTCGGTCGTGTATTTGAACTGCTTCAAGAGCGGATGACCGCCAAAGAGATGGCAGCGGTGGATCTTGCTTCACGGCCACTTCAGAACGAGCTAAACGCCGCTCGCGACGCTCTCCTACCACTGGCGACACAAGCACGCAGTGATGCAGATGACCACGTGACCAAGCACCTGCCGTGGTACGTCGCTGTTGTTCGCTCCGTCAAGCACCAGATGGAACAGCTCCGCCACGAAGCCGATGCACTCCGCAAGGCAGTCGACGAGAAGACAGCCCACGTACATGACGTGGAGGCATCTCTAGCGAAACTGCAGCAGACCCAGGCGTCGTTGATGTTTGAGAAGGACACGCTCTCCCACGAGCTTCATGTGCAGTTGCAGACGCTGCAAAAGCGACGAGAAAGCGATTTCCAGCAGCAAAAAGACGACTATGAAAGGAAAGCGGACCAGATGCAGCGACGCCACACGACCGAGCAGCTCAAGGCCAACGAAGAGTATGAGGTGGCGATCGAGCAACTCAAGGTCGCGCTCGAGGCCGAGAAGAAAGCCCACTCGAAACTTAAGCAGGACATGATGGTCGCTCGCGTCGAGCGCGACAAGCTCAAAGACGAACTCCAAGACCGAACAGTCAAGGTCGAGAAAGAGCTCGAGGTGGTCCGCGACGAGCTGGCCAAGTGGAAGCGCAAGGCCAAGCTGTCGACGAGCAAGTCGCCCGGTACGCCGTCTCGTCGTCCGTCCGTGATGTTTTCGTCGCCGTTCCACCAGACCGACGACGACGCGTCGGACGCATCGTTCCAGTCCATGTTCCCTGTATCCCGTCGGCCGTCGTCGGCCATGGCCGACCTCTCCAACCTCATGGAACAGTCGCTCCACGATCTGCGAAAAGACAATGAAGGCATGCTCGCCACACCCCTGCAGCAGCCGTCGCCGACACCTCGCCTTCTGCAGTCGCCCATGCGGCGTGCCTCTGGCACAGCTCGCCCGTCGCCATTGCGGATCCCAATGTACCCATCGCCGGCCCGCAAACGCACGTCGCTCGTGCCACCGCCCAAGCTGATCAGCACGGTCACGAGCCAAGGCTTACCTCCTCAGGTTCCGTCGGCACCACCAATACCAGCTCCACCAAGGCAATGAGTGAAGTAATAGAGAGAGGAGAGAACTCTATAGAAGATGAGATATTGTCCGTATTCTGTGAAAAGCTCACATATGGATGATGATGGGACCGTTGATGTCAGTGACGACATCAACGTGGTGGGACCGTTCCCGCCTTGTCGTGCATAGCCAGTCCACTGAACCTAATTTATCATGATCCACACCGAAACTAGGATCAAAATGGCCACTAGCTCCCTAATCTAGTCCTAGTTTAGCGTGGTTTCCGTAATGTTGTAGAAACGTCCCGCCACGACAATCCTCATGCATTCTTCTTTCTTTCTGGGCTTTTCCCGCTTTTGGCGGCGACCCGCGCAGTGACGAACCGCCCACGTCTAACGTCCGTGTGGCGCCCTCCCCCCCTTCATTCACAGTGGTGGCTGCGGTCTAACCACCCTACAAGAAGAAAAAGAAAAGCACCAACAGAAAAAGAAAGCACGCGAGAGAGAACGAGGAACGGATATCCGGATAGACCGCTTTCCTCCCTCTTCACTCTTGTTCTCCTTGTCTTCCACCCCTTGTGTGTGTGGGATTCCGCCGTTAGGACCATGGTACGCAGAGCTACTATCGGATATAATAGAGAGAGCGACTAATAGACCGTGGGGAATATGCAGGCGCGCATACACACGACGCCGCGGTTCCCGCTGGGCACGCGCGTGCTCAAGCGGTTCCCCGGGTACGCCGACCCGTTCGGCGGCGAAGTGGACGCGTTCGTGGCCGACTCGGGCTTCTACCACGTGCGCTACGACGACGGCGACAGCGAAGAGATGACGGAGGACGACGTCGAGCGCCACTACCACAGCGAGCCACCCAAGCGGCGCGAGAAGAAGCACAAGCCGACGCCGGCGGCCAAGCCCACGATTGCCAAGCCCAAGGACAAGTCGCGCGCCAAGGTGCTGCTACTGTCAGCGAGCGAGCCGAGTGCGCGCAGCGTGGGCAATGGAGGAGATGGTGGTCTTGCAGATGGGGTAGAAGAGGAGGAAGAGGAGGAGGAGGAGGAGGAAGAGGAGAAGAAGGCTGTGACGAGCACGGATGCGGTCCATAGGCTCATGGGCCAGCGCGTGTGCAAACGGCAAGCCGACGGCGTCGTGAGCGGCTCGGTCTCGTCGTATTTCCCGGCGACCAAGATGTACCGCGTGGTCTACACAAACGGCACGACCGACGACATGACGTACCGTCAGGTCGTGGACAGTATCCCACTCAGCGTTACTACCGCCGCTGCCACGGCAAAGACCAACAAGCGGAAACCCTCTGGAGAATCCTCTCCGAGGACGCCGACGTCGACCAACGGCGACAAGGGTGCATCCGGAAGCCAATCGCCAAAGAAGCGGAAGCTGGACCAGACGCCAAAGACCAAGGCCACGGCGGTGGACGAGAACGCTAATAACGAGAATACGGCCAAGGCGGGTGATGACCAGAGTGATGCAAAAAGGCCTAATGGCGTCGACATGGCGGATGCCGCAATGCTCATGCCGTCGATCAAAGAGGAGAATTTTGTATGGAACCGTAAGGCTGCCTACGACATGGTGCGCGCCGTGCTCTATGTCGTGGCCAGCACGGGCACTGAAGTATCCGACAAATTCCAAGTGCTCAACCAGAAAAGTCTGAAAGTGAGTTTAGGTAGCCAGCAAGAAGGGCAAGTGATGGAGTTTGACGAATGGGTGTATTGCTAGGCCAAGGCAGCGCTGGTGACGTTCGTGGAGCGCGGCGGGCTGACGACGCTCAAGGAACGACTGATCTTATGGTGCAAACAGAAAGATACCGAGGCCGGCGTGCTTGCAATCTTGAAGGTAACAAGACCCTGGGTGGACTATTGACATATAGCAACTGACAGTTGACGGTTGTTGCCACTAATGTGATAGGTCCTCGCTGTCTTGCCTGGTGTGACGAAGGAGATGGTGATGTCGAGCGCCATTGGGAAGACACTCAACGATATCCGGAAGCGGAAAGAAGACCTCGTGTGTGCTCAATTTGACCGACTCGTCCAGGAGATGGCGTCCTATGTCATTAACAAGTGGAAGAAAGAGTTCGGGGAGAATGGCGAGAAGGGGAGCCAGAAGAATGCGTCCAAGACGGCGGCAAAGGAGACCAAGCTCAAGAGTGGAGTGGGCGCCTCCAAGTCGGTCACGGCCAGCAGCAGCAGCGTCAAAGCAGAGACATCGTCAAACGGCAGTGTGTCGGTGGCATCTCACAAGCGATCGAATTCTGTTGGCCACTTGCGGGATCTAATCGGTGGTGGATCCCGAGGAAATTCGCAGTCTCGGAGTGGCGACTTGTTGGGTAACTCGCTAAACCAGGGCCGATCTCGCCCACTGAGTGGTGCGGTCCATGGACGGTCAGGGGCGCGGCGGTCAACCGTACTGCTCGATTCGATTAAGAATCGACTCGAGGCGCGCGAGTCGGAACGCTCTACCCCTACCTCTGGGCGTGGAAACTCACTCCAACCAGATGTGTGGACAGCGAGCCGCGTCAAGTTTGGTGGCCACTCGACTCTCGAATTCGACAAGGAGATTGAAGTGTCGCTGCTCCTGATCGCGCCGACGCCCGGCGCGATTCGCCCGTTCCGCCCGAAAAGTGCACAGGCAAAGACGCCATCCACTGACAAGCAACCCGCCAAGTCGATTCTGCGTGTGAAGCTGGCGGCGTCCGAACGAGCAGCCAACGCGGCGATGCTCGAAGCCGAACAGAATCGAAATGTAATGCTGGCTACAGCGGCAGCCGAGCGGATGAGTATCGGCCCCACGGAGGGAACTTCGGCTAGTCAGCCCTCGACAACGCGACCAAGCATTGGCGATGGCACCAGCCTTGAAGTGACGAGTGTTGCAATGGACACGACTGGCGATGGTGATCGCGACGATGAAGAGGCTGCGGTGCCGCTCACGGTCGCACCACCGTCGCCACCACGCAAACACGACGTGTCGGACGACGAAGGCGAGGACGAGGAAAGAGAGCTGCCACCGATGCCCAATGACATTATGATTGGGCAGGCACCATCGCCTCCATCGTCGGATACGACAGGCGAGCAATCCGTTGACGTGACAGCGATGGACGAGGTTATGGATGGCGACGACCTAGAAGACGGAGCAGCAGCAAAGCAATCGTTGACAACCGAGCGGGTGGCAAGCCCCGAGGTATCACCGGACTCGTCTCCTGCCGAATCTGGAGAGATTGGCGACGAAGAACTGCCTTCGCATCCAGCGTCTCCGTCCCCACGCTCCTCATCTCCAACGCTACCACCTGCTACACCACCATCAGCCGAGACATCGTCGCCCACTGCAGACGCAGCCGAAAGCATGGATGTCGATCCTTGATGATTGACGATCCACAACAACAGTTCACTGCGTCGTCTGGAGGCTCTACTACTATGGATGGACGGTGGTGCGTGATGTGAGCTGCTGGAGTTTCCGCTTTCTCTCAGTATTTAATGGTATTGGTGTTTCTCTTCTTTCGCCAGTCGGTCATCTACAAAGTCGAGCCTCTCTCCACGGCAGCAGCAGACAGCCTTCCCTCGCTTTCCTCCACGGGGTTGGCTTTCACTGCTGCAACAGTTCCTCCTTCCACGCGGCCAGCAGTTTGCGCAGCCCGGCCTCCCACTTTTGCACAGCCGCCCTGGCGTCCTTGGCGTGCTGCGAGTTGCCCTCGGCCTTCACCGAGATCTCGTACTCTTCGCCGCTCGTGTCGTCAAAGTCGTGGAGCTCGACGTGGCCCGTGGCCTCGGGGAAGCCTTCGTCGTCCTCGCCGAGCCGCGTGGATTCGTACTCAAACTTGACCGACATGTCGTATCCGCAGCGCTTCTTGCCGCGGCTAAATACGATCTTGGCGTCGCCGTCGCAGCGCACAACCGAAGTCGCTTTGATACTGAGCGACAGCGCGTCGTCTGTGAACGCAAACGAGTCGAGAATGTGCTGTCGGAGCCGCTCGCGCGCCCACTCGGACTTGTCGCGTTCCTCCCTATAAGATGCTCCCATCGTCAATTACCCAGGAGATACATAGATACACTCGTCACATGGACATTATAGGGAACACGCACCATGTGCCACCGGCGTTCCAGGCGGAGCCGCCGTTGGGCACGTCGGTCGTCGCCGCACTCGCGGACGCGTCAATACGCGCAGGTGTGAAATCCTAGAGCCCGAGAAAAATAAGTGAGCTCTTCATTATTGTGTGTGCTTTCAGTTCCACTGGACCCAGAGACTCCGCACCTGTCCGGTCTTGGGGATGCTCTTCATCCAGCCGTGGTAGCCGCTGTGCATCTTGGCCGGCGCGCTCTCGTCGTCGCTCATGGTTTGGCGTGCCGTTGGGTGTGCGCTACGTGAGGGGATCTGACACTGAGATTGCCCGACCGAAGATGACCATGGACGTGTGTCCGCTGGCCTGACTCTGGATTTCAGCCAATCGTACAGCGTCAAATGAAATCTAAACCAATCAGAGGAGACAGTGACTCACGTTCGAGAACTTTTTGGGTGCCAAGTGATTCGCGGGTGTTTGCTTGAAGGCTCGTACGACCAGCGATGCCTCCTGTGGCCAGTAGTTCACATGGATGTGGAGACGCATGTGGACGGAGCTTCCTGTGGACTAATACCACACTGCGCTGCGGGCTTCACCATGGGTGATCGTGGTCTGCCCGTTACGGTAGAACTCGCTGAGTCAGATACCGTAATCTACGGCGCATGGTTCTTGTTCTGGAATTACTGAGTCCAACCATACCCTGTTTTGGATATAGAGATGCGCACCCATCCTGTCGGATGTACCCATGTGCGATTTTTTTGGGGGCTCACCATGTGGGGCGGTTGCACAGCTGCATGGGCCTCTCACTTTCTCTGCCTGCTTCTCTTCACTATGAGCGCACACGATCCACCAAGAGACTCAAGACACAGACGGCAAAGAGAACGCCGTCTGGGTTCGGTGGTTGTTGTTTGATGGCTCCATGAACCCGTGAGTTGAACTGCGGAACTCACAGAGCCAAAGCCCTAGTCCTCCAGTTTTTCTCCAGCTGACCACGTCGGTCGTCTCTCCCACGGCGACATATCCCCTCTCGGTTTCCTCTCTTTCTCCTCTCTGCCTTTCAGTTGAGAAACTACCTCGTGGGGACCAAGTGACTCTACCTACGCATCATGAGCGAGCGCCACCCGAGCAGCCAGCTCCCGCCGATGTCGTGCACGTCGATCGACTATGACAGCATCCCGATGCCGCCAACGTCAATCCGCTCCTGCGGCTCGCAGGCCTACGTTTCGAGCTATATCCCGACCAGCAACCCGTTCCCGCCGCGCAGTGTGCACGACATGATCAGCTCCATGAAGTCGTACGCGAGCGCGAGCGAGTACGTACGCACGTACACTGAGCTTCCTTCGGTCGAAGAGGCCCTCGCGACGCTCGAGCGCGCCGCTGCCGCGCTGCGTGTGCGTCGGTACCGCGACGCCCTGCGGCTCTACTTGGAGGGTGGCTACGCCATGGCCAACGCCGCCGAGCGGCAGTCCAACCCTAAGATCTGCAACCTGCTCACGAGCAAAGGATTCGAGACCCTCAACTGGTGCGGCCGCCTCTGCGACTGGATCGAAGGGCGCGTAATCGAAAAGAACCCTCGCCCCGGTGTCCACAAGGTCGCGATCCTCGTGAGCGCCTGGAACGAAGACTGGGTCGGCCCCTACCTTGATGAAGAAGAGGCCAAGCGCATGTGGTACACGCCAGTGTACGTGCCAACTCCGCTTGAGTTTACGAACGCCGGGTACCGTCTGCGGTGCGTTGAAATGCAGCGCAGGCCGCGGCTCATGATCTGCATTACGATCTTCAACGAGTCGCCCGAGCAGCTCCGCGAGACGCTTCGCAAGCTCGCCAACAACCTCACGTACTTGCGCGAGATCGAGCCCACCGACGACAACGCACTGTCCAAGAAGTACTGCGGCGACGAGGTCTGGAAGAATGTGCTTGTGTGTATCGTCGCCGACGGCCGCGAGCAAGTCCACCCGAAAATGCTCGAGTACCTCGACAGCGTTGGCCTGTACGACGAAGACCTCCGCACGATTAATAGCGCCGGCATCGGCGCGCAGTGCCACCTCTTTGAGCACACGCTGCAGCTCACGATGAACGGCAAGAACCTGCTCCCCATGCAGGCGCTATTTGCACTCAAGGAGCAAAAGGCCTCCAAGCTCGACTCGCACAACTGGTTCTTCAGTTCCTTTGCCGAGCAGATCCAACCCGAGTACACGTTTGTCATGGACGTCGGCACGATGCTCACCAAATCGGCGCTCTTCCACATGCTCTATGCATTTGAAGGGAACCCGCAGATTGGCGGCGCCTGCGGGCAGCTCACAGTGGACGAGCCGTTCCGCAACTTGAGCAACTGGGTCATCTCGGCGCAGAACTTCGAGTACAAGATCTCCAACATTTTGGACAAGTCGCTCGAGAGCTGCTTTGGCTTTATCAGCGTCTTACCCGGCGCGTTCTCGGGCTACCGGTACGAGGCAATCCGCGGCGACCCGCTCAAGGCCTACTTTCAGACCCTCAACGTCGATCTCGATGTACTGGGTCCGTTTGTCGGCAATATGTACCTCGCCGAGGACCGCATCCTGTGCTTTGAGATGCTGGCCCGCAAGAACTGCTGCTGGACGATGCACTACGTCAAAGAGGCCGTCGCCCGCACGGACGTGCCGCACGATCTCGTGACGCTTATATCGCAGCGGCGCCGCTGGCTCAACGGCTCGTTCTTTGCGACGCTCTTTAGTATCTGGCACTTTGGCCGCGTGTACTCGCAGAGTGCTCACTCGGCCACGCGCAAGTGCTTCCTGTCAGTCTTCTACGTCTACCACGTCGCGAGCACGCTCTTCTCGCTCTTTTTGCCGGCCAACGTCTACCTCGCGCTCTACTTCATTGTCTTTCAGGGCTTTCAGCAGAACCGGCTCGTGTTTGTCGACACGTCGGCGTTCTCAGTGCCCGTGCGCGACCTCACGGTCGTCTTCTTCAACGTCGTGTACGCGTTCGGACTGCTCATGCTCATCATCATTGGACTCGGCAACAACCCCAAGCACATGAAGCTCACGTACTATTTCGCGAGCTCAGTCTTTGGCGTCATGATGGTGCTCTCGTCGCTCGTGGCCATGGGCGTCTTTCTCGCGACGCCCACGACGACGCAGTCCATCACAGTTTCCATTCTCACGGTCGGCGTCTACTTCATCGGGCCGGCACTGCATGGCGAAGTGCATCACATCATGCTCACGTTCACACATTACACGGCGCTGATACCGAGCTTTGTCAACATTTTCACCATCTACTCGTTCTGCAACCTGCAGGACCTCTCGTGGGGCACCAAGGGGCTCCACGACGACCCCGCTCTGCTCGCGATGGGCGAGGACGACGAGAAGGGAGACTTTAAGGACGTGCTCGCCAAGCGCAAGGCGCTCGAGGAGCGGCGCCGCGACGTGGCCGCGCGCTTGGACAACAAGAAGCGCGCGTTCGAGGCCTTCCGCACCAACATTTTGCTGCTCTGGGCCTTTTCCAACATAACGTACGCACTCGCGATCGTCTCGTTTACGAGCGCGACCGCGTATCTGCCGGTGCTCTACATCTCGGTGGCCGTCATCAACTCGGCGCGACTGCTCGGCTGTATCGGCCACTTGGTGTACACGTGGACCGAAGACTTTCGGGAGCTCGTGCTCAACACGGACAAGTCGGGCAAGGACGCGTCCCGCGGGGCCCCGGAAAACTCGTACCGCCGCATCGAAGACCACTACGCGAACCTCATGGAGGACCAGCGCGACTACGTCTCGCACCGTAACGCGCAAAGCGGCGCGCCGCCGCCGTCGAGGAGTGGAGCCCTCACGACGTCGCACCGCAGCTTGCGTAGTGGAAACGTCTAGATTGTCCACGCCAAGTGAGTGAGAAAAAACAAACCCCCTTCATTCTTGCAACGCCGAATACACACATTCACATCGTATTGATCAATTTGCCCCAGTACGTACTCACAGTCCGTCGAGCGAGCTCGCGAGGGCATGGAGCTGGTCCGAGGACAGCACACCGGCATTCTTTTTACAGTATGCCATGAAACTCGAGAGCTTGAGCTTGCACTCGGACGGACACGACTTGAGGGCGTTCTGGACCTTCGGGTGGGTCAACATTTTCGTGAGCGCCACGACAAACTTGGCCGAATAGGGCGGCGCGATTTGGGCAAACAGCATCGTAATGAAGTTCCGCAACAGCGCTTGATCGAGCTCGGCCGTGTTGGTCAAGATGTACTCGAGCACGGGCAGCACGTAGCCGCTTCGAATCATGAACACCATGGACCGCAGCGACTCGCGCTTCAGCTCGAGTGCCTACAGCAGGTAGAGGAAGTTGGCTTTTGTCTCCGAAACAGAGAAAAACCAGGACAGAGTCAACAAACCTTGACGGGGTTGACATCGGGATGCAACCGCAACGACGTGACCAAGACGCGGAACGCAATGGGCCACTGGGCGACGTGGAGCTGGATCGAAGCTTTTAGAATGCGCAGCAAGCTCGGGAAACAAATGTGGAGAAGTGAGCTGTTGAAAAACGCCGGCGACGTGAGCGTCACTTCGATCCAATGGAGCACGCCCATCGACGCCAGTGGGACGCCCATCACCGACGTCAGCTTCTCCACGACACCCGTTTGGTTCATCTGTGTAATTGACAACAATCTTGGTGAGCTACACTCGAACCACGAGGGCGTATCAAGACAGACGTAGCATACGTTGAAACTGAGCGTGTGGTCGTCTCGGCAGGCGGTCGACGCCTCCTGTAACGCCTCTTTGGCCTTCTCCAGCTCACTCGCGTCCACACCAACCGAAGTGCCGCTGGAGTTGCCGGAATGTAAAATCCCGCGCTCGTCCTTGGCGCACGCGGCGTACGCAAGCAAATGCACACAATTCTGGGCAAATGCAGTCGCGAGTGCAACCGCTGGGTTGAATAACGGGTCGAGCAGTGCGCGAAACACCTACCAAATTGTGGTCATGATGTCGACAGCGTTAGTGATGAGTGGTGCACAAGCAGAGTGAAATGGCGTACCAGCGGATCCCGTAAATGGGCCACAGGAGGTGCAGCATTGGGCGTGCGGTACTCTTTCGCAAGCGTCTCAGCGGCCGCTTCCGTACATTTCTTTGTCTTGACGATACTCAAGATCGCATCCCCGAGGCGTTGATTCGAGTCGTACAAGTACCGGCGCCGCAGTGGGTGGAATGATTCAATTTTCGCACCGAACTTGTCAATCGTGGTCTCTTGCAGCTCAAACCGCACGTGGCTCAACTTGGCTCGCACGGTGCGGTATTCGGCACGCTGCGCGGGTTTGCTGGCGGGATCTTGCTGCAGGTGGAAGAGCTTACTGTCCATTGCACACAGCAATTCTTCGGCGTAGACAAACGAGTACGCCGACTGGCAGCAGATCTTCTTCAAAGCGTTGAGATCGTCGCGCGCCTCTTCATCGCTGGCAAAAGGAATCTACAGCACAACACTCATTAGCGTCCACAAAAGAATGGGCTCTCAGTGTGTAAGCACATCATATCGCACTCGGCAGAACGCGTCCAACAGGATGCCATTAAACACGGAAAAGAAGGCCGTGGCGCTCGACATTGAGGCGATTTCCTTGTGGTGGCCAGCATCGGATATCCGACGGATCGCATACTGAAGCAAACTGCACGTCTACAGGATCCTCAAGCCCGTTACTTTCTGTTTCCAGTACCATCCAAGGGAGGCACGCAAAATCGTACCTTGTGCGTCTCTGCGAGCTCGATGAGCATGTGGCGCCATTTTCGGTCGCCCAGCATTTGCGTGAGCCATTCAGGTTCAGTCGCGGATCCGCTCAAGACGTTGGAGACCTTAGAGGATTAAACAGAGTCAGTACTTGCCTCGCCACAGGAAAGAAAGGATCTTGCATGTACCAGCTTGGGGTCATACTGCTGCGTGATGATCTCTTGCAAGTGTTGATACAGAATATCGGATGCCGGGTCCCACGACGCGCCATTGTTCTTTTGCACGACGGATCCTTCAGCCACATCAAACGCAATCTTGTTTTCAAGGGATGTCTTGGAGACGGGGAGCGCATCCAGCCACGAGGCGACTAGCCCGACCATCTGCGCATGGCCTCGGTACGACGACGATAGTTTTTCCACGAGAATCTCGGGGCCGTTGGCCGCATTATGAGCTCGCAAGAATCCGTTAATCAGGTTCAGCACGTTCTCTTCCATGATAGCGTCGGGCTTGGAGAGATACTGCAGCAGCCGCGTGGCTTCCTTGCCGTCTTCCGTATCCTGCTCTTCAATCGGACGGTTCGCTTCCCGGGTCATCGCGTCTTCGTCGTCGCCAATAATCATGCGCTTGTCCGTGTCTCGGCGTTGTCGCTTGCGCTCCGTCAGTTCCGCCTGCAAGTCTCTCCTCGATAGCTTCTTGCGCTTGCGCTGGACAGACGGAGCATTCTCTTCTTCATCCTCTTCTTCGACCAAATCACCATCGCCATCGTCTTCGTCGTCGACCACGAGGCTGCGCCGTGGCGAGCGACTCGAGACCGCCGTCGTCACAGTCGCCTCGGCCGCATCCTGCTGCTGCTGTTTCCCGCTCTGCTTCTTCCTGGGCGATGCAGATGTCGCCGATTTCTTGGATGGTGTCGGCACCTTGTCCTTACCCTTGCCACTGGCCCCGTGCTCGTCCGCCTTCTCCGTCTTCTCGCCGCCGTGGTGAGCTGTCGATTGCTCCCCACTATTACTCCCCGAGCGTTTCGTCTTGACCGCCTTTTCGTTCACCGACACAGAGGCCGCGGGCTTCTCATCACCTGTAGATGCCGATTCCTCGGCCTCAGTTGACGCCGCTGACGACGCGGCGGCCGAGCCACTCGCGGCGTCACTGGTCGCCTTCTCGCTCTTCTTGTGCTTGTGGTCTTTCTTACTCGCACCAGCAGTCGTTGCACCAGCGTACGGCTTGATGGCGACGCCCTCGGGTTTCTGCCACTGGGTCTTGCGGGTCGCACGGTTGTAGTAATAGTGCCGCTCGTTCTTGGGGTCCCACAGCTCTTCCCAGTCGCCGGCGTCCGCTCCGCCACCGCTACTCGACGCCTTCTTCTCCGTCTCCGCAGAGCTCGACGCTGACGCAGATGCCGATCCGGATGCGCTGCTGGCACCAGCCTTGGCTGCGGGCTTGGCGGCCGGCTCGCCGTCAAAGTCGGTCGGTTTCTCCCATGCGCTCTGCTTGGTCTTGCGGTTGTAGTAGTACGCACGGCCGTCCTTCGTGTAGTGCTCGCTCCATATGCTCGTCATCGTATCTCTGCTAAAGCCGGCCAAATAAACACGGAGGGATACGGGCAGAGAGATCAAGAGAGAGAGAGAGAGAGAGAGAGAGAGAGAGAGATCAAGAGAGCGGCGTCTACGTCTTCTTCTTCCTCTGTCTCTTCCAGGCGTGTTTGCGAGGTGGCGCGCAGGACCCCGCAAAAGCGAGGGATACCGACACGCTACCGGTATAATGACGGTATAATTATGTTTTGCAAAACACGGTTAAGTAGTGTATCATTTAATCATTTTGAGGTATAATTTGATGATTGCCATGGACATGGCGCTGTTGTACCGCCCACACACAAGACACTAGGAATGAGAGCTTCGAACTTCTGGACGACATCAGATGCTCACGCGGTATGCACTCGCCGGAAATAATTACTGTACAGACACGTGGCTTGAAGAGTCCGAGGACGTACCGGCGGATGCAGCTGTCGAAAGTGGATCGTTCGATGGACGGCCATTGCTGGACAGTGCGTCCGTGAAGTGGCGCTCACTGAGAGCATCGTCGACGTCGATCGACAGCACGTACGGTGTGGCGGAAGGTGAGAGTGGAGAATCGGTTGAAGTGACAGTGGTTGCTTCGTCGCCACCAACGATTTGCTGCTTCTCCTTGTCGATTAGGCTCTGGCGGAAACTCTGCCACCCAGAAAGACTGAGCGCGCTCACGCCCAGCTTGCCCGGTCGTTGCGGACGCACAGCCGCCCTTGCTTGGCGCATCGCACGGCGCTGTCTGTCTTGGAATCGGCGGCGGTCATAGTCTTTGCGGATACATCGGAAGAGGCAAGCCGCGAAGAGAAGCAGCAGCACACACATGCCGAGGATCATAAACTTGACCACCGAGTCGAGGCTCTTGTGGTCTGGGTCGTCGCTTACGACGGTGGTAGTCGGTACTGGGGCATTCGCTGGTGGGTTGCATTCCACCTGAGACTTGTACGCGTGGTTTTCGCAGTTGAAGATGCAGATGCAGCCGTTCCTGCCCTCGCAGAATCGACTGTCCGGCAGCGACGAAGGGGACCAAAAGTTTTTCGCGATGCAGTTTTGGCAAATGGGATCGCTAGCGGAGCAATACGTCGCTTCGAACGCACGGAACGCCCAGCGCTGCGAGCTGTAAAACACGTCCTGGTTCGTGGTCGTCGGGTTTGGCAGTACGAGGTCCATCTTGTAGGCCATGCTGTAGTTCGCCCACGTCGAGTACCGAACCGAGAATTGGTCGACGCAGGAGCCCATTGGGTTGATCATGCAGCCCGCCTTTTGCAGACAGCTGCGGCACGGGCGCGACTGGCGGCAGTGGGACGGGTGCCCGGCGGGCACGACGCTCGTCGTCGCGCAGGTTTCATCGCCGCGGAAGAAGGGCGGTTCGATGTCGCCTATCCTTGGGTCGGCGATGGCGTCCGTCGCGCGATCGCCACCCGCGGACGCATCGCGGCGCAGCGCCGAGGAAGAGGAAGCGGAAGCGGCCGTCTCAGACATGATGGCTTGAGAGATGTCGAGTAATATGCGAGTGAGTTGGCACTTCACGGAAAATTTGTATCGGTTTGTGGTCAGCATTCTGTCCCGGAGACAGGGACGGCCCATCTTTTCGAAATACTTGCAACTTGAACCTGGCGTGAACCCATCACGACCCTCCATATATCATAGAATGCTTCAATTAGTGCGCGTTTTCTGGAAGTATGTTAAACCAAAATCCTTCAAGGGATGGTAACCTTTATAAAATAGTAAAGGTATGGATGAGAAGGGGATTAATCTAGATTAACCTTTCAAACGACATCTCAAGAATGGAAAATTCCACAAAATGTACTGATATTTTATGGATAGATAGCTGGGAGCAAAATGAAGCCATGCAACTTTTGGGAGTTTGTTTTGGTGGGGGAAGAGGGATCGCGCTGCTTTCTGACGCTCGTCGCGATCGCTGTCTCGCGACGCTTTGGCGTAGTAATGGTCTCTCCTCCTCACAAATGGCGAGGAGCTCACCATTGCTCCAGACCCAAGGGGAGACCTCCCTACGCCACCCGTTTAGTGGCCCGAGGCCGTGGCCTTGAGCTTGCGGCTCGGCGGGTAGTCAAAGATGCTGGGCACGTGGCGTCCTTCGTAGAACGTCACGAGCTTGAGCGCCTCTTCAGCGACGGTCGCAGCGTTAAAGCCAAACTGGTCTTGAAGCTGCGCGATCGTGGCCGAAGCGCCAAAGCGGTCGAGACCAAATTGCGCGTGCGAGTAGTCGCTCCAGCCAAAGGTGGACGCGGCCTCGACGCTCAAGATAGGAATGCCCTCGCCAAGCACCTGCTTCTTGTACGCCTCGGGCTGCTCGTCAAACAAGTCGCGGCACGGCATCGATACAATGCGGACCTTGTGGTCCACGAGCTGCTTGGCGGCCTCGATCGCAAGCGACACTTCCGAGCCCGACGCGACAATGACCAAGTCGGCCTTGTCCAGTGCCTCGGTGTATTCGCCCTTGTTGATGCGCTGCAAAATGTACGCGCCCTTGGCCACGGCATCGGCGCTCGAACCCACGAGGTTGGGCACGCCCTGGCGGGAAAACGCCAGCACCGACGTCTTGTGCGCGTTCTCGACGGCGCACACGTACGAGCCGACCGTCTCGTTGCCGTCAGCCGGGCGGTAGAGGTACATGTTAGGCATCGCACGCAGCGACGCGTTCATCTCGATGGGCTGGTGGGTCGGGCCGTCTTCGCCCAGGAAGATCGAGTCGTGGGTCGCCACGTAGATCACGCCAAACCGCGACAGCGCACTCACACGCACGGCACCGAGCGCATAGCCAATAAAGTTGTAGAACGTCGCGCAGAACGGACGCAGGCCGCCGTGCGCGAAGATGCCGTTCGAGATGGCGGCCATGCCGTGCTCACGCACGCCAAAGCGAATGTAGCGGCCAATGGGCGTGTCCTTTTGGAAGTCGCCCGACATGGTGAGCTTGGTCAAGTTGGACGGCGTCAGATCGGCCGAGCCGCCGACAACCTCCGGCAGCGCCGAGGCGACGGCGTTGAGCACGATCTCGGAGAACTGGCGCGTGGCCTTGGCGCCATCCTGCGGCGTGAACTTGGGCAAGTTCTGCTTCCAGTCGGCCGGGAGCTGGCCGGCAAAGCGGCGCTCGTATTCGGCCGCGAGCTCCGGGTGTGCGAGCTTGTACTGCTCAAAGAGCTCGTTCCACTTGGCCTCGAGCTCGGCGCCCGACGCAGTCTTGTCGTAGTACTTCTTGACCTGCTCGGGCACGTAGAACGACTGGTCACCGGGCAGCCCAAACTTTTCCTTGGTCGCGGCGAGGTCGTCCGGCTTGAGCGGTGCGCCGTGGACGCCGTGCGTGTTCTCGGCCTTGGAGCCATAGCCAATAATGGTCGAGATCTTGATGAGCGTGGGCTTGGTCGTCTCCTTCTTGGCCTCAGCGATCGCGCGGTTGATCGCCTCGTGGTCGTGGTTACCGTCGTCGACCGTGATGACCTGCCAGTTGTACGCCTCGTACCGCTTGGCCACGTCCTCGGTGAACGACAGGTCCGTGTGGCCGTCGATCGTGATCTTGTTGTCGTCGTAGAGGACAATGAGCTTGCCGAGCCCCAAGTGGCCGGCGAGCGACGACGCCTCGGACGAGACGCCTTCCTGGAGGCAGCCATCGCCGCAAATCACGTACGTGTAGTGGTCGACAATGTTGAGTCCGTCTTGGTTGAACTCGGCCGCGAGGTGCTTCTCGGCAAGCGCGAGCCCGACGGCGTTCGAGATGCCCTGGCCCAGTGGGCCGGTCGAGACTTCCACGCCGGGCGTGCAGAAGTTCTCCGGGTGGCCGGGGCACTTGGAGCCAAACTGGCGGAACGCCTTGAGGTCGTCAAGCGCAACGTCGTACCCCGAGAGATGGAGCATCGAGTACTGGAGCGCGCAGCCGTGGCCGTTCGAGAGCACAAAGCGGTCGCGGTTGCTCCACTGCGGGTTCTTCGGGTTGAACTTCATGACCTTGCTAAAGAGCACGTGGGCCATGGGCGCACAGCCCATGGGCGCGCCCGGGTGGCCCGACTTGCCGGCGCTCGGCTGGTCGGCCGAGAGCATGCGGATCGTGTTGATGCAGAGCTCCTCGCCATCGATGCGCGGCTTCTTGTCGACGTGTTCTTCGGCCATGGTGATCCGATGAAGGAGAGAGGGGGAGAAAGGGGAGGAAGGGAGGGGAGACTCTGGTGGTGGTTGGCAAAACCAGAAATGACCTGCGAAGCGCGAGATCCGATTTCCCCCAGACCTCAGAGAAACCAACGTTGGGAGTTGGATGCGATCCAACGTTGGCGAGAGACCTCAATGAAAAACACGAAGGGAGCCAATCCGCAGACAGAAGTGAGTGTCTACATCGATTTCACCCAATCACTGGTCTTCTAGGATGAAGATTCACCCAATCACAGCTATGATTTGAGGATATGACCTACCCCTCGTTGCCGATGACGGAATCACCAGAACCAAGCAGAACCTGCAGATGGCGCAGACGCGAGGGAGACTGGAAGTGTTGGTGGTCAAAGCCATTCGCTGAGAGGTTCTTCAATCGAGTGGACACGGAAGCGAGCCACCCATACACCACAGAATGCACGACGTGGCAAACACGACGGCGAGCATTGAGGATTGGCAAATCCAGATTGCGCTTCCACCAGCGGAATGACAAAGCAATATACTGTATGACAGCTCCCGTCACTCCATTCGCACGTCCCACGCCGAGATGGTATCCAGGGCCAGTGGATGGTGGCTGACTTTTAGAAGGAGTGTCGAGTGATTATTCCATGGCATAGATGCCACGAAACCCCCGTTTGGCTGCATTGTGTTTGAATCGGAGATGTTTCCACACCCGAGCGTGTATGGCGATGAGACGGAGCTCGCGCTGACGCAGTCAAGAGGCAAGAGCTCGTCCAAATGACGCAGGCGATGTGGCAATATTCGAGTTGGGTGGGCCGAGCTTTGAAAAGAGAGTTTGACCCATGAGCCAACGGGCTTCGGTTCTGACGGGTTTTCCTCACATCATGGGGCGTTCAAACCCGGCCCATGTCCTATTGGCCGTATTGAATGGGCAGAAAAACTGGGAAAATGGAGTGCCACAAGTATGATCTCTTTGGCGGACGGTATGTGCAACGATCGCGGTGAACCGAATCGGAAAACAGGCGCAACCACAATAGCGACAGATCTAAAGCTTTATGTCATGCTTGTTTGGTCGCAGCACGCTTCACATTGCGTACTTTACGAACGTGCAGAATAGCTCCGCGCTGCTAAAGACCGTGACCGACCAAGCCGTTGATGCTGCACTCATCGATGCCCGCTTGGTGCGTTCTTTTTACGCACGTAGCGGAAGTTTACCGCTATCCCATGGTCCTATTCCACAAAATTTTTGACTCTTTTTGTCACGGTAGATCGTCGACCCGTTCCAGATCCACACGGCCGCGGCGCGTGCTCTGCTTTGTGACCAGACCAACGCGTTGACCACCAAGACGATCCACTCAGAGGTCGTGTTCAACCTCTCGGGCACGCGCAACGTCGCCGAGTCGTTCCGTCGCTTCGGCGTCACGGAAAAGAGCGACCAGGTCGTGGTCTGCGTGTTTGACGCCGACGATGCCCTAGTCGCCTCCGCGACGCAGTCGGTGGAAGGCACGCCCACGCCCATTAGTCAACTCGGCTCGCACCTCGAAGCGAGCGACTTGACGCTGATTAAGAAATACTACAAGATCCAAGATCTCGAGCTCAAGTCGTCGACGCTTGTCGATGCGATAGTGAGCAGAATAGCAACCAAGAGCTGCAGCAAGTAAACGCAAACTGTATCCGGGGGGAATACTGTGGGAAAAGAGTGTGGTTTGGACTCATTTTAACCCGTACTGGGATTTGAGAGCCTGTAACTTCATGGTGAGATCGGAGTCGTGCTTCTCGCTCGTCAGGAGCGCTTCGAGAACCCGTGCGATATCCTCCTTCTCCTTGTCGGACAAAAACATGATGACCATGGAGAACCGCGGCACACGAGGCAACTCGGTCACGAAGCTGACGATAAACTCCCTGTCGCCTCCAGTGATGTCCATGGCCTGGTGAATCGTGGCAAACAGCTCACAAAGAAGCTCCGATTCGATCGAGTTCTTAAATACGGACGGCAGGGACGCAGGTGCAAGTTGGCGAAGGTAGTCAGCACGCAGCTGAAGAAGCTGCTGCATACGAGCGCTGTCGCCCTTTGGCGCAAACGTCTTCCACACGCGAAGAAACTCGTAGGAAGAAGTCGCTGCCTTCTTGGGGAGTTTGGGAAGTGGCGCATTGTTGACCGCTCGTGGCACAGGCTCCACCTCGACGGGCGGTGCTGGCGGTGGAGACGGCTGGAGAGAAGTAGGTTCTTCGGAGCCCTTCTCCATGGGCTTGGACGGCGTGATCTCTTCTACGACAGTGATCTTGTTGTTTGCCGCACGAGGAACATTCTCTCTATCTTCAGGTACCTCCTCTCGCAATGACACCACAGCCACTGGCGTGCTGTCGGTCGAATCGTCTAGGACCTGGATGGAGAACTGGGTCCGCTTGGGCGCTCGCTTGATGGCAGTACGCAAGAGCTCTTTTGTCGCCGCCACTTGTGATGCAATTTGCTTGCTCGTTGGCTCTAATTCGAGTGCACGCTCGAAATCCAGTAGTGCGAGACGGTGCTTGCCCAATGCATTTCGGGCCGTGCCACGGCGTGAGTACGACTTGACGTGGGCGGCGTCCATCTTGAGCGCGAGCGAACAGTCGTCCTCGGCTTTGCCGTATTCCTTGTTCTTGAGGTACGCCATCGCGCGGTTCGATAGCACCACGACATTGCGCGCGTTGAAACCGAGTGCACGGGTGTAGCTCTTGATTGCAGCCACGTAATCACCGCGTTTGTAGTGGTCATTGCCGTCCTCCTTCTCCAGTTCTTCGCGCGATTTCGTAGGTGTGGCTGTTGCGACTGAGCCACCTTTCGTTTTTGCAGTCACCACTTTCTTGGCGGTCGGTGCAATCTTCTTCGTGACTGGAGGCTTATCAACCTGCACAGGACACTGCGTCAGCAGGCGCAATACCGAAAACTCCCACAGAATCCGTTCACTCACTTGCACCGTTGATTGCTGCTCTTGATCGTCGTCTGCATCTCGAAGCGCAGCATCCTAGAGGCCAAACAGAAACGTGAGTAACCACGATTGCTTGCAATGGCATATCCAGACGCGATCGCTCTCACGTACGACATCAAACTTCTCCCACTTCTTGTACCCATTGTCGTAAGTGTGGGCATCTGCGCGCTTCTCCTTTGCACCAGCAGCTGGGACTGCTGCTTCATGCACCGGAGATGGTGTTGAGCATACAGTGACATCTTTGCGGGGGCGTGGTAGCGGCACATCCACTCGCTGTGAGGGCGTTTGTTTGCGCGTTTCTTCTTCCTGGTTGATCGTCTTCTCCCACTTGTAGAGATCCGCAAAGTAATCTTGTAGCTCCGAGGCATTGGCGTGAATTTGGTGCTGCACTTGCAGCACATCGGGCGATGCAGACGTCGCATCTGACTTGCCTTGCGCCATCTTGAACGCGATTAATCACAACGAGCTGAGCTTCTGGATTTCCATTTGGCAAACAACCACGACCTTTTGTTTCGACAGGAGCCTTCTAAAATCGTTTCTTACCGAATATGGAAGGTATCGAATGATAAAGGTCTATAGACGGGTCCAGACCTGCACCGTTTCGCTGTACTGCAGACGGGTTCAACCCGTGATCTTTGGTCCCTGAACCACATAGTGAAGTAAAGATCTGTGCCCTGCCACAAAGACGTGCACGTACCCGGGTCTAGTTGAACTCACACACGCGACCCGACCCGTGTCCTCGAATTTGCAGAGATATGCACCCCAAAAAAACGGCAACAACCTCAATCACCACCAAGCGATCGAAGCAAAGCACAGAGCTCTTCATGGAGATCCAACGCGCGCTGGTCGATAGGCAGTTTGATCGCTACGTGCTGTCCACCGACGGCGTCGAGAAGTACGAAGCGGCGCTGCCCGCGGCCGTGTTGGAGCCACTGGATGCTGTGACCACGACGCGCAAGGCCCAGTGGGAGGCGCGCGTCCATCATAATGGCCTCACCGCGGATCCGTTCCGCAGTGACGCGCTGAGAGGAAGCGTCGCCTACTATCTGGACGCCAATTTTCAGCTTACACAAGTTGTGTGGACGAAGGTGAGTCTTTGGTAAGATATGGATTACTGTGGGATGCCTGACTGACAAATCATACGACGCCTAGACGAGTGGAATGCAGGTGCAGCCAATCTACACACTCCCAAAGCCGCAGCAGCGCAAGGAGAACGCCTCTATCCAAGTGGCTGGCTTCGGGGTGCTGGTCGTCAATGACGGGAGCGGTGTGGTTCGCATTCTGAAGAGTGGCAATGCGCCCGCCATTGGTGCGCCATGGGAGATCGTGTACGAATTCCAACCACTGCCGAATGCTGCAACGCTGCTAATCAAGGCGACATATGATGAGAAGATGGAGCGCTTTGCGATGGTGTTGGCCGAATCGCTCACTGGCCTGGAGAAGGATTCTTCCTACCGAGTGTGGGTGGCGGACGTCTCGTGCGCGACCACGAGCGACTCAATGGACGTCGACAGTGGCGCAGTTGGTCTTCAGCACAGCGCATTCGAAGTCGGCATCACCTCCACGCTTCCTGACTTTGCCGCGTTCAACGGACCGACGCTGGCCATGCTGGTCGAGGGCACGTGCACGCTCATGATCGAGTCCAAAGGACCAGTCGTGGACGCCCCCATTCAGGATGAACCTTCGAGCGAAGCTGCCCATGCGACAAAGCGCCATCATGACGAGGCAGACATTGAGATGGATGTGGATGAAGTGTTGGCCAAGGTACCGCGCGCCGGCATTGGGTACCACGGTGACGTCTCCGACACCAAGCACCCGCATGAACTCATGGACGACATCGATCTCGCCAAGCCACTTGCCGAACGCTTCCGCAAATCCAGCATCCCGTATAGTTCGCTGGATGAGCCACTGCACAGCACTTCTGAAGAAGCCGTGCGAAGCCCCACGAGCAGCCACGCACGGGAAGGTCCGCTCGAGGTGCCCACGCCGGAGACCATTCTTGGAGGGTTCGAAGAGTGCGACGACCTCGACCCGAATGCTACGGCCGTGCTTTTGCTCATTGACACCGAGCAACAAGTCGTCCAGGACAAGCTCGATATCAACTGCCGCAGCTTCCGGTACCTTGGCCGGAGTGCCTCGCGCACCGACGGCAGCGGCGTTCCTTTCGATGCGTCCTTGCTCTTCCAGAACGACGTCCACGGACTCGTGTTTGAGGTCGCAGCAACCGCGACACGTCTAAGCCTACGCCACACCGCCACGTTCCCAGCGTTTGGCTTTGTACAGGCCTCCAAGCAGGACAAAAAATATCTGACGTACGACGCACAAGCACGCTTTGCCACGATTGGCGAGTTTGAGAAGCGACTCTTCGTGTATCACGGCGAGCAGATGAGCGCGCAAGAGAAAGACGCACACGTACGCAAGCAGAATGTCGTCGAGATTGGCGACCATCAGCTGATGGGCATGTGCGGGGTCGGCGCTGCGATCTTGCTCCTCAGCCCGCACCACATTTACCATGTCAGCGTCGCTTCGTCCACGAGTTAGCTTAGCTCTTTGAATTGGCTCCTATTCGAGATCCCTTTAAAAGGAATTATAGCCAATGTGAACCGCGTTTTGGGACATGCGTGCTTATGATTGGATGAATGTTGATCCTCAGAGTGTTGGTGGCACTAAACCGAGGTTTTCGTGCCTGTTGTTGGTGGACGTCATTCCAGAGCCGCTCACCACCACAGCGTCGCTCGACTTTTTCTGCGACAACGACCATGACGCTTTTCCGCCTGCGCCGCCTGCAGCCCGCGACGCTGGCCGCCGCCAAGTCGCTCGGCAAGGGGTACGTATTACTATTGGTGGTGCAGCATCTGTTGGGGATGGAACTCTAACTTACGGTGCAATCTCTTGATGGTAGGAACCGCACCCCGTTCCAGGGTCATGTGCTGAGATTCGACAGCAAGATGGCGACGCTTCAAGCCGCGCAGATGCCGGTTTTCGGCTCGCGCGCGTTCTCGTCGGGTGCGCCAGCGCCAGGGTACTGATACATGATCCTTTGGAGGTTGTATGCGCAGCGGAGCTAACTGAGTCATGCAGGTTTGGCGACGACGCGAACTTTACGACCACGCCCCTCGACGCCGCGACGGACGCGATGAACGCTGCTGCGGGTACGACTGATGCGATGTATCTTCCAGCGTGCCCCGTTGTCTTGACATGGTTTTTGCTTTTGCGATTGGGCACCAGGCTCGGTGGACTACCTGAACGTGGCCGATCTCGGGTACGGTCTCTCGGACATGGCGATCCGCGCGTTGGACGTGATTCACGCGACGTCGGGTCTCCCATGGTGGGCTACGATCGTCGCCACGACGTTTGCGGTCCGAACGATGCTCTTGCCCATCACCGTCAAGTCGGTGCGTTGTTTTCGGGAGTCTCTTTTTTCTGCATCGCCACGGTCGCACCACTGATGACACGTTGAATGGCATGCAGCTGCGCAACTCGGAAAAGATGAAGGCGTTCCAGCCCGAGATGGAGAAGCTCAAGGAAGAGATGGAATCGGCGGCGGTCCGCAGCCCCGAGTCGATGGTAGAGTTCAGGAAAAAGTACAAGGCGCTCATGGCCAAGCACGGCGTGAACCCGATCGTCGGGGTTCTCACGCCGCTCTCGCAGATCCCGCTCTTCTTGGGCTTTTTCTGGGGGCTCCAAGAGATCTCCAAGTACTTTCCCGACTATGCGACCGGTGGCGACTTTTGGTTCCCGGACCTCAGCGTCGCGGACCCGACGTACGCGCTTCCCGTCATCTCGTCGGCGCTCATGGTCGCGTCCATTGAGGTCCGTTATCCCCAACGTCGTTTCTCGGAGTACAGTGCCGATCGACTCATGAACTCGCTGTTTTCTATAGATGGGAGCCGACGCCATGCCTCCCGAGTGGGTCGACAAGGCGCGCTTCGGCATGCGGATCTTTGGTGTGATTCTGATCCCGCTGACGGCGAACTTCCAGTCGGGCGTGCTCGTCTACTGGGTGAGCTCGAACGCGTACACCCTCGTGCAGACGGGGATCATGCGAGTCCCAGCCGTGCGGCGGCTCTTAGGTCTCACACCGGCCAGCCACACGGTGTTGGTCTCGGCGGACGGCAAGTCCCCTTTCTCCGCGGCTGTGCAGCGCGCCAAGGAGGGCGTGGCCATCACCACGCACTCGCAAAAGCCCAAGCAGCGCAAGTAGAGAGAGAGAGAGAGAGAGAGAGAGAGCTCACAAAGAGTGGCCGGCAGAATAGAAACCACCAACGTATTTTGATTCTTGTCGATAGAAAATCAAACTGAGGAGAAACAAAGGCACGGCGCTTGTCAGTTTCTCGATTCGCTGTGGTCGACTCGCACAATCTCGAATTGGTCGGGTGGATTCTAAGTGAACGGTAGTTAAACCCATTGAAACATGTGAATCTGGCTGCCTCCAGCGAAGTACTATCTCGCAACGCACCTTGAGCTCGGGACAGAGCGAGGAAGGCAGGAACCGTCCGTGTTCTTGAGCAAACGCCAGCCGAGCTTGCTGCTCGTCTTGCTCAAAGATCTGGAGTTTCGCCATCGTGTCGTTGAGCTAACGAAAGCATTCAAGTCAGCCTGCCGTCGATTATTGAAGGGTAGCCCACGTAGTACCGTACAAGCTTGGCGACCTTGTCGTCGAAGCCGCGTCTTCGCCTGAGCTCATCCCCGAGCTTCATGTAGGATCCACAGAATTGACGATAGAACTCCTGCAGGCTGAGCAGCTCGTCAAAGAGCGTCTCGGCCTCACTCAAGGCACCTTCATACCTAAGGGACAAATAAAAAAAACTCAGTCGAGGAGATGCTACGATGCCGGGCCTGATCCGACTCGGGACATACACTGGGTACACATCATTGATGGTCGAGAAATATCGCAGCAAGAACCGGTCGCACTGCTCCATGTCGACAAAGAACCGCACGGCGACGTCGTAGAGCTGCTCCAGTGCCTTGGCGTCTTGCTGCCTGCTCTCAGAAGTCCCGTGAGCGGTTGTGACAGCCTTCCTTTGATCAAAGAACCAAGGCCACGTACGAAGGCGGCGCCTGGGTCACGTGATGGATTTGAGCGCCGTGGCGCTTCTGGAACGAGCTGAAATAGTGATAAATGGCCGTGATACGGTCCAGCGCGTCGCGGTGCATCGTCAGCATTTCTTCAATCCTGACAACACGCCATCATACAAACACAGTGAGTGATAGCGAAGTCTCAGCATGTGCGTGAGACGTGGTTCCGTACTCTTTGGTTTGGTCGACAGCGTCCTGCTGCAGAGCCTGCACCGTTTCGGCGTCCACGTAATCAAACAGTGTCTTGCCAGCCGCGGATTCGGCCGATGACTGAACAGCGATGCCCCGGAGCTGCTCGAACACGAAGTCCATCTCGTCGATGAGCTACCAAAATCCACTCTTCGATGAGTTCCCCCGATTTACCCATGACTGCAGATACACACACAAGCAGTACCGTACATGCGTGCGCTGGAAGACTTTGCTGCGCGCGTCGAGCTCGACCGCACGGAACTTGGACTGCGACGTCGCGAGGATCTCGCCCAACACCTATGATAACACAGAGCATTGCGGTTCGCTCCATGAGCTTCAGCTGTCGGGAGCTGCGAGGGATCAGAAGACGCTAGTGCTCTACCTGGCACTTCTCGTTGATCGTCTGCGTCACGTCACGGATCGCGTCGCAGTAATACTCGGCCGTCGTCGGGTGCGCCATGATGGGATGGAATGGAAGTTTCTTCACGCCGAGACTTCAGTGCCAGATCAACACTCTTTCTCGAAGACTCAGATCCGATCAGATCTACACTGCAGCCTGTATCCATTATGAATCTGATTCCAATGATGATACACTAGATGGCTTCACTGGCTGAATGATCTGTTGCCGGCACTCATATTTGAAGATTCACTGTTTATATTAGCCATGGGATTATGCTACTAGTAAATAGTATCATTAGCGTGGACTCTCGTCTACTGGATCGAAAAGCCCGTAATGTCCATTTGCAGCACGAGCCGGAGCGAGATGGCGAGTTCCTTTTCGCTCTTGTACATTGGCAGATCGAGGCGGTTAAAGCACGTGTACGCGCGAATGTAGGCACACTCGGCCTTGGGCACACAGTAGATCGTGAACGGACACAGGCGGCCATCACTGGACGTGAGTGCCTTGAAGCCCTGCACGGGCACGCGCGCGGCGCCCGTCGCAAACTGCAGCAAGCGGCACTGATCGGCGGTCGGCATGTCGCGCACAAGCTTCCAAAACCACGCAACCACACGAGCCGTCTTGAACGACTTTTTGCCCATCACAACCGTGTGCTTGTGCCAGTCGGTGACATCGATACTTGGCGAGCCGCACAGCATGAGCCGCAGCTCCTGCGGGTCAAACGGCGCGAGCAAGTGGACGGGCACAGCGTCGTAGACACCGCTCACAAGCGCCGCGATCTCGTCGGCCACGCTCTGACCTAGATGCCATTTCGTGTAGAGCGCAATGTATTCCAGCTTGTTGGTCTCGGTGACGGTGATATTGCGGCCATTCTCCTTGAGATCCACGACGCCCTCGGTCGTGTGATAGACGGAAAAGTCGAGTGCGTACGGATCCTCGTCCTCCTCGTCCTCCCCAAGGTCCAGGAGTGGCGTTTGCCACAGGAGGAGAAGCGATCGCGCGAGCCCCTCGTCGAGTGCCTGCAGATCAGCAAACGACACGGGCACGCTCAAAATGTGTTTGAGCAGAAAGTCGGCCAGCGGCACGGGAATCAAGTGGCCCTCCAAGAGTGCCTTGCCCAGTAGGCGGCCAAACGCTCGAAAGTAGAGCAGGTGGTTGGCCACTGTGATGGACACCGTCGGATGAATCGTGTATGCCAGTCCACTACCGTCATTGTCGCCGTCTTGGGTGTTGGCGTTGGTATGGACGGGCTTGAATAGGCCATTCTTCTCATCGAGAAACTCGGCCATGACAAGGAAAAACCACTCGCGCGCAATGCCCCCCGCGTCGATGCCCGGCTCATTTAGAAACTTGACGCGGAGCGGGCGATGGAGCTGCCTCTGGGAGACACCAATGAGTGCCTTCATGGTGCCATGGAAGAGATCGTCCCGTGGCACGACCAGTGTAGTCATGGACGCTGCTGGTCCATTGTCGTCGGCGCCATTAGCGGTCGGGAGCGTTGGATTCCCCCAGCGCACGTGAAGGATCGATGTTGTCTCTTGCATGAAGTAGCGGTGCTTCTCCGGAAACGACAGCGTCCGTAGCGCGTCGATGGCTTGTGGATCCAGCGCCGCAGCGTTCGTGTTCACACTGACGTACTCGGAACGACTGGGGCCGTATACACGCGCGCCCTGCGCCTCGAGGAACTGCAGGCGGCCGTGCGGGTGATCCGGCGTGATGACGTTGTGAACCACGAATGCTGTCTGGATGATTAGCTCTTGAGGTAATGCAGTTCGGCCGGAAACAGAGATCTCCGAGCCTTCCTCACCAGTGCTTTGATCGGCGTGGCAGTGCGTCCATACAGCGTCCCCGGTGGAAGCGTCTACAATGGGCTGCCACTCTTTGCGGCGCTTGAGCAATGCGAACGGCGTGCCTGACGGTGAACGCGGCGTCAGACCCGGAGGCTCCGGCGCGCTTGTCGAAGCTGTGGCCGTACGTGAAGACTCCCTCGGGTTAATGCGGATCGAGAGAGATTCGGTGCTGCGATTGCCCCGTGGTGACGGAGTCAGCGGAATCGGCGAGGACCCCAAGCGACTCTGTGACGGCGAGAATGACCCCAGTAGGAATGACGGCGAGAGCGATCGTGACGACGATGAGATCGTGGTCGCCAATGACGAGAACAAGGACGCCGGCCGGATGCTCTGCGCCTTGCTGCGTGGCGTGCCCGGCAGCTGTCGCTCGCACTTGTCGTTGCCGCACAGTGCGCAGTGGGTCTTGATCTCGTAGTTGGCAAAGTCACAGTACACGCAGATCCAGAGCCGCAAGATCTCGTCGTCGTTGACGAGGTCTTCGCGAAAGTAGTTGGCCGACCCCGTGAGCATGGCGTCAAACGACTGGCTCTCCATGCGCCGCAGCACGCGGCACTTGGATGACTGACCGCAGACCGAGTACAGTGCACAGAGAAACAGCAATACGAGCAGGAGCACGAAGAAGAGCAGCACGAGCGTGAACTCGAGCTCGTCGGGCGAGCCGGCGGGTGACCTGCCCTGCGGAGGAAGAAACTCGCCCGCCGAATCTTCTGGCGTGACGAGCGGAAGGACCACTGAGCCATTGGCAAGAAGAGGCATGTCGGCCGCGAGAATGTCTTGCTGCGCCGACACGACTATCGTGATCGCCGGTAGCATCGTTGTAACGGTGATGAACCACCGTGGAAGGGACACCGCCATTATCCCCGTTCTTTCTGGGCAACGACAACAAAGAGAGAATGCCTCTGCTTCGCCAACAGAGAAACGTGGTGCCATAGAGTGCACGTGCGACGCGGCAAAGTTGAGACGCAGCAACTCAGGCAAAAAGCCATCCATCCTGTCTTCTCTCATGACTGTCGAGTTGATAGATTTTGAGAGAGAGAGAGAGAGAGAGGCGGGACGGACATCGGATTGAGAATTCTCAAAGGCAAAGGCCCATTGAAAAGCCATCCTCATGCGGCTATTCATGGAAGCAATGCAAACAGGGTCAATGACCGTTCAAACTGTCGCCAAGCCGTCAGTGTGGGGAGTAAGGAGTTGACGTTTTAGTCGTGGGGCTAGCTATAATTGGAGAGAGAACGGTGCACGAAGCCTCCCGGCGCGAGCGCAGGCATGGGACGCTTTTTGACCCGACCCAGGATCTCACCTTCTTGCTCCTGTAGACGAACAAGCTGGGGCAATTAGATAGGTATCCGATCTATTTCCATGCTTTAGGCTTTGCACGTGGGTTTGTGCTCCTTCCAATGGGCCTTTTGGCACTTGGCCGAGCAATAGTACTGCTGCTTGCAGCGCGAGCAGCGCAGCGTCGCGTTCGACGAGCACATCGTGGCACTGCACACATTGTGGACTGTCGGCTGCTGCCGTCGGGCCTTGCCCATGGCTGCCGCGAGCGCCGCCTTGGCCGTCTCGCTCGGTGTATTCTCCCCGGCCGTTGGCGGCTGGCTCTTGGCGATCTGGATCCACTTGGCGTCACCGCTGACCTCGCTCAGTCGAAAATCCAGGCGCTCAAAGTCGTCATCTAGAAGACAGACCCGTGAGTATTCTTCTTCTCACTGTGATGCAAATGAGACTCCTCACCATTGTCAAAGACGCGAGCGAGGAACGCGTCGCCCTTGACTTCAATCAGCTTGCCGCACGCCTGCGCGATCGCCGACGCGCGTACGTTGGTTGGCAGTCCCTTGGCCGTGCCTTTGTCGTCGACGTACATGTTGACGCCAACGTGCGCCACGGCCTTGGTGTTGAGCACGAGCGGAATCGAGTCGACCAGCGAGTCCATCTACCAGAAAAAAACGAGATTCAGATGCGACCTCCTTCACTACGCCTTTCTCTCCCCAGTAGAACGTACCTGCAGCATCATCTGCAGCATGCCGTCGTCGAGCGACGCGCCCTTGGGTAGCTGGCTCAAGAGCTGCTTCTTGAAGATCTCTTGCTGCTCATGGTCGCTTGTGGACGCCGTGGTCGCTTGCTTGAAATGCGCGCGCAGTCGGTCCGTGAGGCAGCCGATCTGCGCCTCCTTGTCCTGCGGCAGTGCGACGCTCCACTCCTCCAGCGGCTTGGCGTCGTCCGCCGGCACGTACACCACGAAGAAGCTCGTCCGGTCCTGCTTGCCAGCCATTTCCATGGGTTCTCGATTGTTGCTGTTGGTGCGTGGGTAAGGTGGGTGACCGAAACTAAGGTATATCTATCCTGGTTTTAATGATCAATTAGACCTTATCCTAATTTAGTGTTAATTCAGTGGTCAACCTGCGCGGGAAATGGGTACATTGGTTTTTTGTCCAATGGGCATACAATATGATGGCGCCAAAACGCGACTCCCTCCCGTGCCCATCCGCATTCGCGCCATTTAACGACGATCGTCGCGCCCCTTAAGACGAACAAGTGACCGCCCAAGCACCATGCGCAAGACGACCGGCGAACTGCAGCTCATCATCGGCCCCATGTTTAGCGGCAAGAGCACGGAGCTCGTGCGCCGCATGCGCCGCTTCCAGCACGCCAAGCTCCAGTGCCTCGTGGTCAAGCACAAGATGGACCGCCGCTACTCGGAAGCGTACGTTGGGATTGATTGAATGCACGAATCGCATACTTCCTGCGAATGAAGCTAATTTGGGTGTATACAATAGGAACCTGTCGACCCATGATAGGGTCTTTTTCGACGCCGAGCCCGCGGAGCGCCTGGCCGAAGTGCGGCCGATTATGCACAAGTACGACGTGATTGGAATCGACGAAGGCCAGTTCTTCCCGGATGTACGTTGGAGAAGAGCCGACCACTTGCGCCATCTATTCGTTCAGTGGTTTGACTGTGTGGGAATGTATTACTCTGTCTACAGCTCGTGGAATTTTGTACCGACGCGGCGAATGCTGGCATCGTCGTGATCGTCGCGGCGCTGGACGGCACCTTCGAGAAGCGAGTGCGTTGCTTAATGGAGGCGCTTGGACGAGGTCTGGGAACTAATGGGAATCTTATTGAACCAGCCCTTTGGATCTGTCTGCGACCTCATCCCCGCGGCGGAGCAAGTCATCAAGCTCAATGCCGTCTGCACCAACTGTGGTGCAGATGCTGGTGCGTGCGTCTAGTGACAAGAGGCACAGGCGATAGGCGACTGACCACGTGCTCGTGCTGTGATGGACCACTATTTAATAGCATTCACACGGCGTATTGTCGCGGATCGATCCGTCGAGGTACGATTGGATTACTACTGGTGTCTCTCGTGAGTCGAACTGGTGCAGCTGGACTGACTGGGTGTTGCTGCGAATATTCGTAGCTCATTGGCGGCAGCGATCTGTACGAGCCACGCTGCCGTGCGTGCTTCCACGTGGACGGAGCGACGGATCTCCACACACCCAAGCCGTAATAGCGCGTGGCTGAGACGCCGCACATGCATGCCAGTGAAGTTTCTGTACATGTAGAGGAGAGATTACCGTCGTGTGATCATGGATACATCCCAACTTTTCAAATAAGTTGACACCGTTGAATTTGCCTGTTCACAATTTTGCTGAGATTGGTCTCGACAACTGTGGGAATAACCGTGAGATAGTTGCGAGAGCCGAAACTAACGAAACTTACCCGTCAGCATGGGTAAGTTTCGGATGGGTCTTCTACTCCATTTATTCTAGACAGCATGCAAATTTAAAGCCTTTTCTATATGATATCTTTGTAACTATCCATCAGGCGCTTAATACCTCCGTAAATGCATAACCTCATCATCGAGCCAAACCTACTCTTTGCAGACTGGAAATGATACTGTGGACACGCTCTTGTCACACGCAGTCGCTTGTGGACATGGGTGCGTGTGTCATGACGCGCGTATCCATGCATGTCCAGAACCAACGTTTGTAAGCCACCGACTTGCTCCACCCCATGACAAGTATCCGCCTCCAAGGTCTCATTCTCCAAATCTCCACTTGCCCCCCACACACCACCACCACCTAACCAACTGGAACGGTATCATCAGCCATGTCGATCCGCTTATCCTCTTCGTCCTCACGAGCTGCAGCCCCCGTGCCGGTGCCGGGAGTGCTCAAGACGATCACCGGCTATAGTGACTCGTGCACCTACATCAAGCAAAAAGATCCCCAGAATGTGTACGGCTGCTACCTCTTTCGCTCGTGCCAGAGCTGCCTCGAGACCAGCGGCTGCATGGTCAACGATCTCGGCATCTGCGTGAGTCAAACGCAAGGCATGAAGAACCTCGCGACCGGCGGTTACCAGTACTCGACGTCGTATTACTCCGAGATGAACTACCTCAAGGCTATTGACAAGAACCTCGCACTCCCCAAGGTCGCAACCTCCAACAAGGCCGCACTCACAGCAGAACAGAACTGGCACTTTCGTGCGGGCGAGGCGACGTACTGTAAGGCTGATGACGCCGTGTGTAAAGAGTGCAAGGCCAACAACTTCTGGCGTGGCACGAACGACTCTTCTCTTCCCGACAGTCGTTTCTGTGTGGGCGAGAATGGTTGCGTGTGCATCCAGACGTGCGAGGTACCGACGTTCAAGGCACCGGGCTGCCAGTGGAAGCTGT